>JAAMPI010000566.1:0-32038 GCA_013054445.1 Cudoniella acicularis
TTTCGTGTTGACTTATAAAATTTCCTTGTACTTATTATAAAATTTGGATTTAAATAGCTAAGTAACTCGAGAGTAACTGGTTAAGTTGTTAGGTGGGTGTTGAGGTTGAAGTGTTTGTTTTTGAAGGCAAACTTTGCTTAGAAATTTACGGGTTAGGAATTTGGGCCATGAAACCCAGAGAGTATATCGAGTATAACTTTGATGTGCTGAAATAAAAGGGGTTTAAGTTGGCGGCTTCTTGATTGCTGCAATGCCTTGAGGAAGAGGCCTCTTGAATAGTTGAAGGATTTTGATCGGGAAGGGAGATAGATGTATCGAAGTTGGGGGTATTTTCTTGGTCATACACTTTTGGAAATGCGGGCGAGGCAATGGCGATGATGAAAATGCAGATGCAATGAGGTAATGGGGAAAATAAGGCAAGGGAAATGGCACGTTGCAAGTTTGTTTTTATTTTTTATTTTATGCTCGATAAGGCAAAACTACCTGAAGAGCGAAGACGGGTGGGTTATACAACCTCATAACCATTTATTTTTGTTTATTGAACGCAATACAACCTTGAGTCAAAGACTCTTAATGCTCGAATATGTAAGGCAAAACTGCCTGTTGAATGAGTATGGACGGATTATACAACCTCATGCCCATGAGAAAAGAAAATCCACCTTTACACTATATTTCCGCTCTAAAACACTTCAGGTCACGGATGCAACAACTCGTCAGCCTGAGAAAGAAGTTTCCAAGTCTTCAGGAATGGTGTCATGCTCAAACGGAATAAGGCGAAACAACATCTGCCCAGTCCTTCGCATCACTCTTAACCTTCTCCTTCTTGAAATCCTCGAAAAACTCCTCAAATTTCTCTCGGCAAATCTCCTTCTTCACGAACTCCTCTTTTCCTTGCATAACCTTCCTTTCTTCATCCTCGCTACACTCAAACTTGTGGCACAATTGCGATTCGCACTCCATCATTGCAGTGGAAAGCTTGAACTGGCACCAATATGACAAAGCCTCAACTTGATAGGGGGAGATGCTCTTGCGATCTTCTCGGACGACGAGAACACCACCAATAATTTGGTCCCACTCTTTGAGGTCTGTGAACCCCCATTTGTCGCTTTGAGGATCGGTGATAAGGTTTAGGTATAAAGCCGTCTGGTTTTCGAATGCGTCACCCTTCGCCTCCCAAGATCGATCAAAGTTACCATGATTTTGAATCAGAAGAGGAATACCTAAGTTGACTGAAATTGGAGAGGGCTTGGTATCCTTGAATATAGGGTGTGTTGTGGTTGAGACTTCGTGTCTTCGGAAGTCAGCAAGCTTGTTGATGACGATATCTCCCTTACAGCTGATGCTGACACCTTTCACTTTGTGCTAGCTGGCTTGGTGACAGGAATTGCTGGAGGTGTGCTAGCCTGCTTCTTGGCTTCTATTTCTCTCGTCGAGTTTTGTCGTTGACTGCTTGGAAGTTCCAAACTAGAGATGGAGAAGTAAGAACTGATGTTGTTTCTGCCAGCAATGATTGGCGGTTTGGGGTTGCTCGTTTCAATGCCACTATCGCCGTAGGACTGGAAAAACTAGACAGCTACGCGTATATCCGCGGCCTTGAAATTATGATACTTGGGAGCATCGAGCTTGGTGCCTGGATAGCAAATGACGGCAAGTGGCCCCTTCCAATCATACCCTGGAATTTCACCCAATGCATCCATGACACTCGTGTTGTTTTGAGAGCCATAGTATTGGAATTCATCCCGCAAGTACAACTGAATACTATCCTTTAGGTCGAATTGTCGAGCGCCGTGGTTCGCAATCCGGAGTCTCTTCGAAATGGGAATTGAAGTGAGGCGGACATTTCCAAGCTGGTCGCCACATTGTGGGGATGACCATCCATAATTTGGAGTTGTCCTGAGCCAGAAGGGTTTCGGCTTTTCCTCATCTTCGGGAAAGAGCAGACCGAGGTAGTGATTTTTCGTTGGCCGAGGAGAAGATTCGACGAACTTTCTTATTTCGAGGCATACCAAATTGTGATAAGGTTCATCGTGCTACTGACAACCCGGTGAGCATTAAGGTGTGATTCGGCAGTGTTCGCATCTCTTGACTCGCTCTACGCGTGTTCTACGAGGAGCTTTGTTGCACCAAGCGCAACTCAAGGAAGCCATTTGGGTGGGGATGTCGTGGGCTACATAGAACTGGTCAGTACTTGAGAAGGTAAACAGCAGGTGTGATTTAATTGCAAGGAACGTAGGTTGAAAAGTGATGTTCCAGAAACAGTGTAAAGTGAAGATCTCTTTGAGCTTGAACTTACACTTGCTGTGTTCGACGCGCGTGTGATGGATGTATTGCTGTGTCGATCTATGTCGTTCGAGAAAGCTGGATTCGAGGGAAGATCAGCTTTGTTGACGTTGAAAGTGGGAAACGATGCAGCAGGTAAAATCCAAGAAGATAGAAATCCTGATGCCACTCGTAAAGGTGAATAAGACGGTTCAGGCACCACTGGTCCCTGATTGGTACTCAAAGCTGAGAAGCTGCGACACCAGGTGAAAGAGAACAAGAATTATTCGTACCTTGGGTTGAGAGCACGGGGTTATTGGTATCAACTTCGGCGGAGCTCCTCAGACCGCAAGAGATAAACTTTGCCAGCCGCTGTGTTGCGGAAAAAGTTGGGGTGTTGAAGTGTTCGGAGATGGAGAGAGAGATGCGCGCTTGGCGACTCGAGGCCCAAGGGCAACCTCAAGAATCATGATATTACGAAAGATGTTGTAGTGTTGAAGTGTTGACAATTAGGAAGAGAGATGCACACCTGGTGGCTTGAGGCGAGAGATCGATTCCGTCAACTGCTGTGCTGTAGAAAATCTTGTAATGTCGAAGTGTTTGTGGCCAAGAAGACACCTGTGCGACGCTCTTGACAATTCGAGGCTCTGCAAAACTATTTGAATGATGTTTGGAAGAAGTGGTGGGGTGTTAAGGTAAGATAAAGGCCTCATAAGCGAGCAGCCAAAGATCAGAGCCGAGGGGATCTGGCGAGAAACGAAGAGAAGTTGAAAGAGGGTTGCTCAATCGGCACTAATAAAGTGCGGATGGCAGAAGGAACGTCAAAAATAAATGCTCAAGGTAGAAAATAGCGCGGGGAAAGCTGGCAGGAAAAGCGAAAGGGACATTAGTACTGTCTGTGGCAGGGAAAGCACAAGGAGACATGAGGACCAGCACTGTGGTAAAAGCTTTGGAGCAAGGTTCATGTTCAAAACAAGAGATCACATCAAATTGAAGATACTTGATTTCAGAATTTTGTATGATTGATTTAAGTACTTCTGACCTCCCTAAGCCAGTTCTGATATGTTAGAAGTCATGGTAGAGGGACTGTGTGCACAGTATGGCTACTACCCTTATTCTTCTCCTTATTCATGCTTCTTATTTATCCACCTCACTGACAATAAAATCCCATTGATTCAAAGATTCCTTTTCCCTAGTTCCTTTCCCTCTCTGATGAGATTCCCGCATCGCCAAGACCCCGCAACAATTTTTGATAACCCTATAGTGGCCCTCCAAGATCTCAGAGTGGGGAGAAGAAAACTCTTGGAATCAGACCTCATATGGTGAGATCTCATGCTCCCATGACGCATCGCCAGCTGCGAGTCTCTCGCCCTTTAGCTTGTAGAAGTATTGATCAAAAGTAGTACGACACATCCACTTTTTGACAAACGCGGCTTGCATTTCCAGAAGGTGCTTCTTTCTCTCTCTCTCGTTCTTCCAGCTCACTTCTCCGCTACAGTAGAACACCTCTTTGGCATATTCCATGGCTGGACAAAGCTCATAACGACAGAAACGAGCAAGTGCCTCAACCTGACGGAGTGTAATTGGCTTTTTGTCTTGACGAGCTACCAAGACGGTTCCAATCTGAATATCCCATTCGTGGATGTCTGCAAACCCCCATCCATCATCTATTGGTTCTGCCCTGATGTTTAGAAAGAGAGAGTTGCGGTTCATGAACGGACTTGGGAATATCTTTCCATTTTGGTATTTCTTCATCCATTCCGGGTTGAAGTTGCCGTATTTCTTGACGAGGAGAGGGAGACCCATGTATGCTGAAACAGAAGTTGGCTTTGTGGTTGTAAAAATGCTGCTGTCCTTCTGAATTTCAGTCTCAACATACTTTAGTTTGCCAAGAATGTTGCGGTCTCCCTTGCTGCTGATATCAACAGCTTTGACTATGTTTGAATCTTTTGATGCGATTTCGCCAAGGACATCATAAACCTCGTGCATACCCAAATAACTGAGCTTCTTAACGAGGAGCTGACTGGGCTTGATATTTGGACCATACGCGAGGAGGAATTCTGCCACAACCCCCAGATCGGCAAGGGTTGTGTCTTGGTAGTAAATGTTGTGTTTCGTAATAGTTCCCGGCTGAGCGAGAATGAGAAGCGGGCCTCTTCGAACAAAACCTTGCTTGCCGCTCTTGACCCCCTTTAACTTCATCAATTCTTCAACACCCAAGTTAATCCTGGTTTTATCACTTTGATCGGACTCTAGAACAACGATCTCAACCAGGTGGTCGAATGCAACCTTTTGCAGACTAGAGTTCTTGGCTTGAAGCATGGCGCTTGCAAAGACAACCTCAGGCTCAAGTTCAAACATGCGGCTCAAGCGATTTCCCTCATATTCAGGGTAGCAGCGGCGGGTTTTGCCATGGCCTAGGATTTCACACTTGACCCAAGTAAAAATTGGAGGCCAGCTGAAGGTTGGGAGTAGAATTGCGAGCTTATGATTCTCTGATGGTCTTGGGTTTGCATCGAGGAATGGCTTGTACGCCTCGCACAGAAGTTGATGTATAGCCGAGTCTTTGTTCTGACAGTCCGTGGAGCAATAGGTGGAAGCCTCACACTTAGTGCATTTGATGGTCTTTGCAAACCTGCCACCGCAAGGCTTGTTGCAAGAAGCACACAGAATGTGCTTTGGGCTATTCATCTTGGGCAACTGGGGGATCAAAAGTGTCAGTGGTCATGCTCAAACCTGGGATACCAAAGATAATGGGGGGCGCAAGCTCTCGAATTCCGAGCAAGTCCAGAAGTCGAGAAGGTACGAAGAAATATTGCTTACTCTGCGAGGATGAGTGTGAATGGCGGTGAAGATAATTGGGTTTGCTTGAGGTAGAGTCCTGGAAGTTTGAAAGATGGATTGCGACGCTGCTAGATATCCGTTAGTCCCTCACTGTAGACTTTGAAAAGAAAGCGCAAGATCGAAAGCTCAATTCCGACGTGGAAAGGTGAATCTCAGATTCACCACATAAAGCCCGACTTGACGTCAGGAGAAGCCAAAGGTGAGAGTCCAGCACACCTATTGCCGAGGAAAGGTGACGGCGAAGACTCGGAATCAAGGGAAAAAGAAATACAAACGTACCTTGAGACTCGAGAAAAGATCGTACTCTGTTCAAGGCTGTGTCTGCAAAAGAAACTCAGATCCCGACGCGCAAGATCGATTATTGGGGGGCGGGCGCGCGGTATCGTGGAGAATGTTGTGTTGAAGTGTTGACAACAGTACAAAGAGAGAGGGGTTCCTGTGCTCCTCTCCTCGATATTAAGAGAGCAAAAAGGGTATGCGCACTAGTGAGGCGCGATCCCGTCGGGACTTGAGAATCATTATCGTTGGTTAAGAGACGTTCTTATGATGTAGTTGATGAGTCATACGGCAACGAGCGCTAGCTTAGCGCGTCCTTAGATTCGCTTCGAAGTCCAATAAGCTCACTCTGTTACAGAAGTTCAAGAATCTTCTTGTCCCGCAAAAACTCCGGCTCTTGTCCCATATCTGTAAATCCATCTCCTTAAGCGAGATATAAAAAACTTCAAAAAAAAAGAAAGGATTTTGGATTGCCAAGGGATTGAACCTCGGACCTCGCCCTTCGAGAGTATTAATACCAACTCAACTTCCACAGGTAGAGGGTGAACCCCTCAAGTACAACTGAATATTTCACAGTCTCAGCGGAAGAAGTGTTAGTATTTGAAAGATCGAAGTGCGTGCTCTACCACTAAGCTAGCAACCCTGTTTGCTTTGTTTGTTGATATATTTTTGCTTAAATTGAATTATAAGGAGTGCTTGGTGGGTGATGAGGCATTGCCAGGTTATGATGCTCAACTCTGCGAGACTGGAGGTCGCTGAGCCGCACAGAGGATGCAACGAGAGCAGCGCTATTTCTGGGATTCACTGGACTGATTTACGTAGGTCAGTGGTTTTTAAGGTTGGAAGTGGGCTTCAGTTTCGATTTTGGTCGAAACTTAGGTAGTGCTTATGGAAATTGAAGTGGCAAGGTATTATGCTTCAACTCAGCTTCACTAAATTTCAACAAACAGTTAAAAAGAACCAAATAACTACGAACTCAAACAAAAATTCAAATGACCAAAATAAATCAGAGAAGAGACAGCTTCCCACGCACGTATTTTTAACAGCTTCGAGATGAAAATCGCGTGAATTCTTTGAAGTGTTCCGCGCATGTTCGTGGTGGAATCGTGACACATCACGGGCCTGCAGGCTGGCAAAAAATAGCATATTTCGATCTACGAAAATGAATAAAGTTATAAGGATGCATGAAAGAAACACAAACAAGGATAGTAGGTAATGCCTAGCTTTTCTCTCCCCTCGACTCTTCAACAAAACCCATCCACATGAACTGCTCATCACATGCCCCCCCCCCCCTTCCAGCCCATCAAAAAAAGCAAAAATACCCGAACCCCAAACCGACCAAGGCAATCCCAATCACACCGTCTCACACCGTCTCCAAATGTCGCAACCCCCAGGCCAAAAAAAAAAGTAAAAATAGAAACAAGTAGTAATCTCATGTCTCAAAAAGATCGCCGATCGACCTAAAAATGTGGGGGAAAACCGGGCGAGGCGCCGCCAAAAAGGAATTAACAAATTCCTATGAGGGACAGCGTGGTCTTGGCAAACCTTTATCTCAGTACCGTACCAGAATTTTTCGGATTTGGGATGTGCTAAGAGAAAAGATTTGGGTTGGGGTGTTGTGTTGAGTTGAGTTGTTGGTGGGTTGCTGGAAAAAGAATGATGTGGAGTTAGAAGGAAATAAAAAAAATGTTGGTTTTTAAAGAGGATGATGCGCGAGGGTTGGTATTTCAATTCTAAAAATTTTGAGTCTAATAGTTAAAGGATACGGGTATACAAGGCACAAGAGCTTTGCAAACTGTCAAGTACGGGAAGAGTGGGTCACAGTGTCATAGGTCGTGATCTAACCGCCTTTTCTATCCCCAAACTATAAAAACCCTTACCAAAGCGCTATTTTGCATCGAACTTTCGAGACCGAATTATTTTTGGGTCTTTTGCGGGGTATTTATTATACCGATGAGCTATGAGAGAGTGAAATTGCCGAGGTTCTGAGACTCTGAAGAGAACCATGGTAGTATGGCGAGAAAACAGTTTGTGGCTCGGTTTAAATTAGTCGATGAGTTAATTTGAACGCCATTCAATTCCTTTACAGAGACTTAGATGCAGATTTGGGGTGCCGTACTTGCTCTCCCTGTTTTGCGTGGGTGATTTCAGTGATAGAGCTAGTTAATAGTACTGAGAAGTGATGATAAAACACTACAAAGACTGAAGCATCGCAACTCCTCTTCACTAACGAAGCTTAAGCTTCAGAAGGCCTACTTTCAAGAAGAAAAATTTCAATTGATTCGGGCACGAATCAATAACGCTGAGTTTTGAAATAGAGAGTGTGTGTTGCAGATAACAATTACCCCTTTAATTCTCGCTTCTTTCCGCCCTTAACTTTGCGACTATTGCGTTGCGCCAACAACAACGCCGAATTTTGAATGAAAGCTAGAAAGAAATTTGAGCGGGCACAAACCCAATTCTAAGATAGTGTTTAATACTTGCATCACGAACGCTCCTGTAGAGTTTTATGATTTGATTTGTGGTGTGGTGTAGGAAAGCAGCCCCTCACCCGGCCAGATCGATTTCTCGGTTATCGTATCACTGCACTTGCAGTCAGGGGTAAAAGAGCGGTAGGTGCCTCTTGGCATCAAAAATCAATATTCAGTTCAAAATTTACACTTGTGGCGTACTCTACTTACTATCTTTGGCATATTAACTACAGGAAATAAGACCAAAAAAAAATGCATAAAATATTACAAATTCACAAAACATTACAAACAAAACGATAGGCTCCCAAGCACCCCAGAAACGAGGCTGACAACCCCTTTTCAAAGGGGAAAAAAAGGAAATTGGGTTCAATGCCATTATCGTCGTACCTCGTACCGACACCAAGAATAGATCATACGATTACTATTAAGTGTCAAGGCATCCATCATTCTGTCACCTGTGATCCCACGCTGGCGGGAAGATCCCCAGGCCGGTCAAGGAGCTTCGGAGACATGGGCATTTTTTCCCCTGAAAGCTCCTAGAAGTTCGAGAACCGTTACACCATGCCCATGGAAAGGACGGCGAGGCAGGGGCACTGCTGTGTTATACGACGTGAATGTTTCTAACTTTCAACTGGATGTCTCACGTGAACAGTGCCGCCTTTGCTCAGGCTCGGCTCAGGGCCGGCTCAGCTTCGGCTCAGGTTTGCTCAGGTTTGCTCAGGCCTGCTCACTCTATTCACACGCTTACTAGAAATCATTAACTTTTAATGAGGGGCCCGAAAAGGCCCTCTTCCCTAGCTAGGGATCCCAAATATTTTCCCTGCCTAATCTAAAATTAGGCTTTGCTTCTTTCCTCTCTAAGTGTCATGGGTTAGACCCAGTACATAGGAGAGGCTTGGGGCCGACCACCTGCGGGCCGTTGTTCTGGGTTAGACCTAGTACATAGGAGAGCCTTGGTGCCGAGCACCTGGACCGTATTAGGTGACGTACAAACCCCGGATATAATGCCGCTGCCAAAGAACTAGAGGTTTGGGACCGGTTCGGTCCCAAGTATTAGAAGTGAATTGTATAACGTGAAGTTACCTCGCTGTTCAGCACCGTATCGCCCCGTGACATAGATCGTTCCCAACAGCCGTCTCAGCTAATATTGTCGGGCCGCTAAGGATAATGATTGCATTATAAGATTGGAATAGCAAGGTCTCGGGCGTGGTGCATTGTCTTGAGGGTTTAATATGCCATGCAGTTATATTTACAAATGGACGAGTCGTGCAAGCATTTTGAAGACTTTGGTAAAGGGGGTTCTGTGGCCTTTGACGTCACGCACATGATTTGAATTAGATTCCCTGGCTATCCTTTTTCTACGACTTATTCTCAAGCTGCTTCATCTGCCAATCCTTCAAGTCGAAACTGCCCTTCTTTAACAGATTCTTATCCCCATTATAAATGAAAGTCTCCCCTGCGACCTCCGTTCCGTTACCCAACTTGATATTGCATCCCTTGACCTTATAGGCCTCGGTCTCATAATACTTCAGATACTCCATGTGTGGCTCTTTCTGCACTTCGTAGGCCATTCCGTGAATGATGTTTCCAGGGTTGAAGACCAAAGCAGGATACTGGCCCCATAACATTATCTTCCAACCTACAATACTGGCCGGTTGAAGAGTAGGTCTGTTCTCGAGTTGAAGCACCTTTTGAAGCTGCACAGGATCCATGAGGGTGCCGTAGAGGAAGATGTGGTGTGGGCGGAAGCCAACGAAGTTGTCGCGATCTGAGGGTGGCACGAAAGCTTCTCCTTTCAGAAATTTGCGGTTGATGAGGGATGGTTTCTTGCTATTATAACTGGCTGATGACCCCTGGTCTTCAGTAGCTGGATTTGCTGCGGTTGTGGCTGGCTTCTTATTCTCATCATTGACAGAATCCATGACGTAGCGTACACTGATGTTGAGGAACGCGAGAAGGAAAATCGTTTAGCAAAATAGGGTTGTGGTTGAATGAAAACCAAAAGTAGAGACCAGAGGGTGCGAGACGATATCTAGTGCCTAATGTGACTAGGTGTGATAATTAAGAGGGTGAAAAGGGCTTAATTTCTATGATGCGAACGAAGTCGGAGCCTTACTCGAGATCCCGCTTAAATGCAACGCCAAATCGCATACAAAACCACGAAAACTCGTAATTTTCAACTTTTAATAACTTTATAAATAAATAAGATATTTATAAAACTCTTCTAATTAATATTAAATCTTATAATATAAATATAAGTATAAGACTTAAAATGTTTTAAAATATTTTTATTTAATTTATATTTATTAAAAAGATATATTTTTTTAACCTTTTTAATTATTTTTTAAAATAAAAGTAAATATTAAATATATATTATATTCAGAGAGTGGCCTCTGTCTTGACCATCTTCAAGGAGCAAGGGACTTGATCCTTTTTAGAGGTGGCCCAAGGACCACCGACTACTTAACCTGATTCTCTAATACTAGATCACGTATATAAGGACATATTATCTATCTTAATCATATACTCGATCCTTGTGAGATGTTTTATGGTAGGCGATAAGTCAAGGCGAATAGAACGGGAGTCTCTGCAAGAACTAGTGTTGGATTCGGTACAGAACTAATCTCTGGCCCTCCTAGGAAGCCCAGAGGCACCTATTATAGGCCATCGCATCGCAGAGGGCGCGTAAGCCTAAGTGGTACACTTTTAACTAAATACAGCTAGGTTTGCGAGAATAGTGGGCCCTTTAGATCCTCAAACATAAGGACCTCCAGAGTACCGAAATAGTATAGGTAAGGCTCCTGAAAGATAGATTTGGAGTTGCCGATAAGGGTTGAAGTAGAAGTCAAGGATAAAGTGTCCTGTCTCAACGGAGGTGGTGTTAGAAGTGGAGAAACTCGTGGGAAGGTTGAAGATGAAGACGTGCGTGAAAGGGACCTCAAGCGTATCGTTTTGTCGTTGTCGTTGCCATTGCCTTTATCATTGTTCATGTTGTGTGTTATGTTCTTGGGTTGGTTTTGGTTCGGTTCATAAGTGTGAATTCAACTGTAGCTATTTGCTTGCTTTATGTCAAAATAGAGGTAGAAGATGAGGTTATTATCTTCGTCAAGCCATTATCCAACCTCCCCTTCCCTTTCCTCTCTTTCCCACCTCCCCTCTCCATCACACCCAATAACCCAAACCTGAACTTAAAAACACAACCGTGAATCTCCCCCTTCTCCAGCCCAAAGAAGTTCAATACCAACCCTCCCTACTCCCCCAACAAACAAACCCCCTTCCTCCTCCCTCTCTTTCTAAAGCTGAAGTTCAGGCCAATCCCAGATTAACTAACGTTTCTTTGGATATTCACTCGAGCTCGAGAGCACTAAGCCAAGCTGAACAGGAGAGGGTGTGTATTTAGCTTGGCTTAGCAATGTTTCTAGTCTGGGATGGCTTATGTAGTATTGAATTTGGTGCTGGTAACCTGGAAGTGTTGGGGGTTGACTTGTTATAGTTATTAAGGTTTTAAGGGGTTTTAACTTTAATAACTCACCTACCTATTACGATTTAATACATCTTTTTCGCTCTATCTGCCTTATGAAAAGATTACTCACTACGAGTTTGTTTTTGAAACAAAAAAACCCTATCTAATATTGTTGGAACATTGCCCCACTTGCTGCAATCTCCCATATATAAGTAGCCTCCTCTACTTAGATATCTCTTCCCTCAATTAAATCCTTATGTTTATCATTCTGAATAACCTCATAATCAGGGGCTCGGCCATCTCTCATTGAACTCATCCTCAAAAGGCCCCCAACTCAGTGGCCTCACATAAGTATCTCTGATTTTTGCAACGTGCCGAGACCTTACACCCGCGCTACTCGCTAGCATCAGATTCTTTATCCCCTCATGCCCCCTATCCAAAGCGGTTGTCAGCGGTGTACGACCATAGTTGTCCTTTGCCTCTACATTCGCGCACTTCTCTAGCAGCAGTTTCACTATCCCCTCGAGACCGCTGGCCGCAGCAAGTAACAACGGTGTTCGACCATGACTGTCCCCAACCTCTATCTCCACGCCATTCTTTAATAGTAGTTCTACTATCCCCTCTCTACGAGACTCTATAGCAAGTATTAGCGGCGTGTGAGCAAAATTAGTGTTACTATTTACGGCAGCGCCCTTCTCCAGGAGCAGCCTCACGGTTGCCTCTCTCCCATTCGCCACAGCATACATTAGCGGCGTTCGGCCATCAACGTCCTTACACTCTAATGCAGCGCCCTTCTGTAGCAGAAAACTTATTACTTCATTATGCCCATTGCATGCGGCCCACAAGAGTGGTGTTCGATCCCAATTCTCATCCCTTGCCTCTATTTCAGCGCCCTTTTCTAGTAGAAACTTCACTATAGCGCCGTGTCCGCTCGCAGAAGCCCTTTGTAGCGGCAGCCCATTCTTATGTATCCGTCGCTCTTGTTGAACACAAATACTTGTCTGGTGAAAGTCTGGGTCGCTGGAATATCCTGGATCAAGTCGTACCAGATCCCCGTTTTGTACCCTGGTAAAGGATTCATACGTTGCTGACATGGGTCGTAAGTAGATTGCGACTGGTTTCCCATCCTTCATACATGGAAGAACGGCAAGCCCAGCCCCTTGAAAATGAACATCTTTAAAAGGGAGTTTCAAATGAATTCCTTTGTTATTCATGGTTATGGCCCCGCTGGAAGCGCTGGAAGATTCGACAGGGCTAACTTTAACATCCCCACAATCCAAGAATGCGGCCGGGGATGTTGCTAGAAGGCCGGTATTTCCCACATCCCATGATGTCCAAGCGAAGATGCTATGGTCATCCGAGACCTTTATAATTTCTTCCTGGAGCCGGATGAATGCTCTTTCGCCCTCTCCGTAAAGTAGAGGCATGTTAATTCCAAAGATACCCATCAAGGAATAGGCAAGATCCTCAACCCTCGTTGTCTCCCTTTTACAAGCCCATGACATCCTTTGTGCGACACTAACACTTTCGACATCACCCCCGGAGAGGATGTTGGTAGATATTCCAGTGATCTCAGATAACTCTCTTTGGAGGCTTGACTTAGTTCCAAATTCTTGCCACTCCTGGTCAAGAAATACCACAATTGAGGGAGCGATAAGTTCCTGAAGGGTCCAGCCTCTTTTAAACCACCTACTTTTTCTGAGTTTACGGGCCGCAGCTCCAGTGTCATGATAGAAAGGGATTGGTGGTGGTACATCGGCAAGATATGCATAGCATACGACGGAATCTTGGTACCAACGGTACATGGAATTAATGGCTTCAGACAGTTCGGCACTACTTGTCTTATCAATGCAGCAAGTGTCGATCCAAATATACTCGAATCCGTGGGTAGTGGCAATCTTGCAAGTTTTTCTAATCTTTCTATATCCCGCCTTTTTTTTCGGCATTGTCCCCTTGGATATCCTGAACGGTAATCTCGTTTTTGCCCCATGTATGTGAGAGGATCGCATATAGGGGAACCTCGTCGCCCCAGAATTCTTCAAGTTTGCGTGACTTTGTGTTAAGGAGACGCATTGTTGGGTTTGTATTGGGTTTCGAGATGATGTTGCGAAAGAGGGGTTGGCGGAAGATCTGGCGGGGTAGTCGTAATGTATTTGCTCGGCCTTGCGAGGAGTATATTGCCTCGAATTTAGCAATAAACCCCTTCTTTATCGTGTCCAGAAGTTAGTATGGTTTCAACGGCACGCGGATAAGGGTCGCGACATACTCACCGGAGTCTGATTGATGGCTATGACGGCAGTGTTTTTTGGTCGAGGCGAGGCTGTAGAAAGAAATAATTCAACAGGCCGAATTCAACTGAGGCAAAGCCAGCCAGGTTTAGACCAAGGGAGACCAGGGTGAAAACGTCATCAATGTAGGTTTTAAAATGGTTGCGAAAGAGATCAGCACTAAAAATTAAGTGGAAATGTTAGGTTAATCGTGAAGTTGGGCAACCACGACCGGCGACGATATCCAGCCTGCTTAATATGTCTCACAACACGGCCGCATACAAATATAGCCTAAACTTGCGCATGCAAGGATGTATGCAGCCTGTGGCTTCCAGCTTGCTGGAGGCCGAGCCCGATCTCGGATCCAATAGCGAGCCACCGCAGATATCGAGCCCCAAGTAAAATCAACCTACTGCATGAATTAGTGGACAAGATGAAAATATTGAAAAGCAAAAAGGGGTTTTGAGCTAGTTTTCCATAGTGTTATCAATAGATTCCGAGTTTTAATCTGCGATACTCATTGTTCCAAAGACAGTCCAACACCACAACTTCCACCACCCACCCCTTCGTTAACGAACTATGCCGCTGGTATGATTCTGCCTTGCTAGGATTTACAGGAATCCTATATTATAACTAGCTCTTCGTATGACTCTGTCGATACGACATGAGTACAGTACTAGCGCATAAGTCTGAGCCATGACCACTTACGACCCCGCACCTAATATTTTACTACTTTTTTAATTCTTTATAACTCAATAACAAAAAGACTTAAAAACAATCTGATTAGATAAATTTAATCACCATAATCTCCTCTTTCTAAATATATAAAAATCATAAAATTATGACTAAAATTAGCCTTAATATTTAGTCTGCCACCTATCTGTGGCAATACAGGCCTCAATCCTATACTTCATACTCCGGCCTAAATTATCAAAGGTTTCCTATAGAATCGTATCCTAGGCAGCCTGTAGGGCACTCTCTATCCTCTGCCCTATATGTTCTAACTGGCTAGTTTCGGCTATAATATTAGGGAACATCTCATATACCCGTTTCTTTAGCTTTCACCAGATGTGCTCGATCGGGTTAAGATCAGGGGAGTACGGAGGCCAGTTTGTGATTGTTAGGATCCCGTGTCTCGTAAACCACTCCTAGACCTTGATTACTCGGTGGATTAAAGCGTTATCCTATATAAAAATATACCCTAGGTCTAAACCTTCGTACGTAGGGAGGACTTCTACGTTCAGAACCTCTAAATAAGAGTTGGCAGAATACCTATGCTTCTTCGACTCGAAATCTCTATCTATGATATATAAACTAGTACGTCTAAGGTCCTAGAAGCACCCCTAGACTATAACCTTCATGTTTTTATAGCAGTCGTAGGTCTGAATCATCTCTAGATCCTATTTCTAGTTAGCTGTTTAGAAGACCTATTTAGTCTTTTTGCCCTTCCCCTGCTCGACTAAACACTCGTCACTCTATATATACATGCCTCACTCCTCTTCGGTCATATCTCTGTATAAGAGGTACTAAGTAAGCTGATCAGCCACGTTCTTAGGTGTAAGAAACGGGCGCCTCCTAGCCACCCAATTGTGTATGCTATACTTCACCAAGATCCGCTTGATAGTATCTATACTAAAAGTGATGGTACAGGCCCTTTTGACCTGTGGGTATGAATCCTTTAGGTTGTTCCGTACGTGTCGTAATAGGTTTCGTTCGTCGGCATCGGTATAGAATTTCTTTATACCAGTTCGTAATAAGGACTTGCCCCGCGGGAGCAATTAAGGTCGACTTCGATTTCTGAGTTTTTTACGCCCTTTAGCTTCATGCCAATAACTATTCCGCGCTAAAATGGAGAGAGTTCCTCATTGAATTGACGATTCCCAGAGATCGAACTAAGAGGAATGCGCAAAGGTGGCATTTTGGTGTGTAGAAGCAAGAAGGTAGGAGACGCGCTTTTTACGCATTTTCGCTAAAGTGGCTCAGACTTATGCGGTGCAGCTGTATCCACCTCTGTTTGACATCTACCAGCTGATCCTTTGTTTCCTTTGTTCGTGAAGCTCCGGTGCCGATACGATCCTAGCTGGCTAGGATTTATATGAATTTCCTAGGAGCACTAGACAATAGTATAACTCTTCCCTGACGCGGTACTACCATCCCTAGACTTACTACCAGTGATCTCCCCTTTGTTAACCAGGCTGATACGATTATCCTTCTCCTGCCTCAATCTGCGTAAACCAAACCTGCTGTCAGAGTACCTTGGCTCCGTACCTTCTATAGGCAGGACAATAACGACGAGGAAAAAAAAATGCGGGTAAAGTATAGTATTAAGAGACCTAAAGTAAAGAAAAGTAAATTGAGTATTACTGAAATCTAGATTATATAAAATCGCCCTGTAGACATTGAAGAGACGTTGTGAAATAATAATAAGGCTATGCCCGCTTAACCGTATCACGTGTATATAAGCGAATATAGATCCAAAAATGGTTCCGGAGGGATCCTTGTCGGAGCCAAAACGGGACCCGCCCCTAGAGATAAGACGAGGAAAGTGTAACCGGGCCTTAAGAGAGTCAAAACGGGTCTCTGAGGATACTAAAATAGCTCTTTAATGTATGCTCAGGCAGTGTTCAAGAATGCTCACCTTCGGCTTAAGCTTGCTCAACCGTAGCTCAGTCTAAAGCAGCAGCATCTCAGGTCCAAAGACGGAAACAAAAAATGTCATGAAAACATTCCCATGCTGAACTCTCTGTAGCGGCCGTAAAACGTCGATCCCAAGATAACTCCGCGGCCTCGCTCTTTCAAAAAATCCTCGGGCACCTTTTTCTTCGAAAAAAGCCGGCTGCCAAGAAACACCTAACCTAAAAAAACCGATCATCTGCGCTCAATTTCTTCATCTTCATCAAGAAAATCAGGATTCTCAAGATATTTTTTCGGAACAGAAAAAAGACAGGGCTTTTGCCCAAGAAATGAGGTCAATATAAAAACCGAGATCCGCGGGCCGAGAAATTTTATGCAATACGTGCAGGAGGGCAGTTATGCAAGAAACAAGGAAGATTCCCGGCCCCCGAAAGCCGAGAGGGGCGCCACACAAACGCCGAACGACGTTTTGAGTGGTGGGGCGTTCGGCTTCTCGGGTGGTAAAGAAGCCCGATCGCCGACCTTTTTTTTGAGTTTCTGGGAAAATAAAAAATCAGGAGATGGTCGAAGCTCCTCTTTTTTTTTCTCGGATGGACCTGCTGATACATGTACATGTGCATTTGGAAGCTGCATTTGGAGGATCGCGTGATGACCTGAGGGATTTTATTTCCCCCCCTAGTGTTGTACTGTAATGTGCAATTGTGCAATTGTGCATTTGGGACGTTCATTACTGATTGGAAGTTTCTTGGGATTTTCTGGTGTGAGGTCGAATGAGGATACAAAGCCGACGTCCTAGTGACACAGTGTATGGGTGCTCCCGCGTCAGGTGGTGGGACAAGCGTATTCGCGTAGGACGAGTGTAAAATTCCCGATTCGGTTTGCAACGCGACCAACCTGGCAGTTTTGGCAATCGCATTTCAAGTAAACGTATGAGAGCTAGACGAGTATGTTTGTGCTGTACGAGGAAGACGCGTTTTCCATGTGTTTGGGCATGTGCTCAGCCACAGTACAGGTACAGTACAAAACGTATTTGATATTGACAAGGGAGGGGGGTTGAAGCTAGGCTTTCTTTCTAGGCCTTGGTACAGAGGGAACGGTCCGAACGGTCCATACGGCAATCCTCTGGTCGAGGAGCATCAAGGTGGGAATGCAGCGATATTTGCAAGAACCTCCGCTCCGGTTGTCAACCAGGAGTTACCGGTACGGAGTACTGGAAAATCCGATTGCGGCCTCCAGAAAAGCGCTTTGGGCACACCTTATCGGCCTGATAAACGATCCCCGTCATGATGATCAGGGGCTCGGCACGATATCCGAGTCTAAGGCGGCTTCAAAAATTCAATAACCTCTTTCTCTTCAGACGTCAATAACGAAAAGGCCGACGCGAAGGCCGTACACGTGCATTTCTGCGGGGGTGATTCCTGGCCTGGTTTCGCTAGTTTGTTCCATTTCTTCCTCTTTCCGGGTAGGCTATTTCTCGAGTTCAAGAGCCTCAAGTGAGCCACTGACTTCATTTACTCCACTATCGTGAACCAAGTGGCGGGAGGTTACGGGAGAACGTGTCTAGAAGAGCTATGGGAGTTTCAGAAAATTCCAAAAGGTAGTATCAAAATCAGATCAGATGTTGCGAAAGGGACTGCATTGCAGAAAAGTTGCATCATTGTACTTGCGGGCTTGTCAAAACTTTTGACAAACCATTCGCTCATTTCTTGATGAAGATCAATCACTAACCTCGTCTCTCAAGTGAGGGATTTGAAACTTTTGATGATCCAGACCCTGCGAACCTGTGACTCTGTGAATAATCAGGGCTTAGTAGTGATTACCGAAGAACCGGTTCGGCGTGGTCATCTGAAAAATTTCTTCTTTACTGTACGTTTATATGTCAGCAAAAATGAGGTCCCCATATTTTCTCAGAGATTGTGTGGGAGCCTGGTTGTCAATTTTGTCAATTTTGTCAATTTTGTTGCTCCGTTATCACGGCGGACGAAATCACTCAGACGGACATCTTTTCCGCCGAGTAGGAAATTAGCTTTGCTTCAGCCTTGCGATACAGTAATCCATTCATGTTGGCAGCTTGACATATGTTGTTATAACTCACGAAGAACCACTCGGGCACGGCGCAACAAATTGTTGTTAGAAGTTTGTTGGATGAATTGTTTGTTAGCACCGTAACTTTCCCTATGCGATGCAGAAGATATGAGCGGGGATCCCTATACAAACTGGTGGGATATTTGCTTTTCTTAGTAGCGTGCACAGTCAGCAATGCGAGGTACGTTGTCTGCTTTCTGACTGGACCAAGTACCACCGTCTCGTAAATTGGCCAAACCCAATTTTTGGAGAGTTTTGGTTCGAAACATCTGTGCTTTCTAATCGATCTCATCCTTTGGGCAATCCTGATCGTAATGGTAGCCAGTGGCCCAGCCCATTGATTCCAAAGGTTAGTTTGGAATTCTGTCAACGTTGGCCAACCCATCAGCCTGGGACTCACAATGGTCGATTCAGATCCGATGAAGCTCAAAGGACCCGCTGAGATAGGGAGCGTTGACTAGTCTCAGCACTTGAATACCAATTGACCAACTTACCACAACCAAAAGAAAGACGCCGCTGTTTGTGGCTGCATTCCGCATTCGTCTCCCCAGTTAGAGTTTTCTGCTAACGGTTGGCTAGCCTTATAGGCAGCGCCACATACATCACGGTGAGATTTGGAAGAGCTTGCCCAGGTTGTCGTTCAGCGCCGTCGTGCACCCAAGCAAATTCCAAGCAAGCTCCAAGTAGAACTCTTTCAGCCTTTGAACCCTCGCGCCCTGACGCTGCCCCAGTTCGTTTCCTCTTTGGGCCTTGGCCTCGAATCCCGAGCGGCCTCGGATTACTTATCCTTGATCGGGTCCGAGGTGTATACGGCGCCGAGATACGACGAAGCCTGTAAGGCGCGTGCTAAGACGAAAGTAACTGCGTTTGAGTGAGCGCTCTCGTAAGCTAACAACTGAATAAGTGAAGTAATTCGCACTCGGACAGTGATCAACCTCGAACCAGCACGCTGTTGTTTCTGAGCAAACCCAATCATCGTGGGTTTTATGCTGCACCCAAGCATCGCCGCCACCGCCAACCATCGCCAGCCATCGCCATCACCAGCGGTGGGCCACGGCGACGGCGCACACATGGACGAAAGAACCAGCAAGCAGCTCGCGCCCTGGAATCCTGGATCCCTGGTCCCATGCAGTCGGCGTTGATCCAGTCCCGCTCGCACATCCGCAGCTCGAACGGAATGCGGTAAATGCTCTACCTCATTTGTGAAATTTATGCTGCAACCTGCGCTTTGTCGGCCACCGTAGAACGGTCGGTGTCAGCAAAGTGCGGAACCGAAGCTAACGAGTAATCCCACAGCACAGAGCTTCCCTCAAAGACCACGTCAACTCCACTTCAATGACTCCTCTCCTCATGATGTGTTTAAATATACAGTCAGCTAACGGTCCCCTCCCTGTCCCTCGCCTTCTCCCCTGTCTTGATCAAAGTTACCAACCGATACAAACGGTTGCCCCGGCCCTCGGCACATCACAAGATTCACAACCTTCTCTCCTACAACATATCTTTCAGTTCGCACGGCCACATACAGCTCTAGTTTCTACTTTTCTACTACTGTAAAGTAGCCACTTCCGTCCCCACCTTTTTATGTAGTATCTCTGCCGCAAAGCACCCCAACCAGAAGATCTCCAGGGTCTAGAAAGTTCAAGTTTCGAGACGGGCGCCGATTACTCCCGCTGTCTACGAGGCTGGCGTCTCGGACATAACTAATATCCCGCATACCCTTGATGTGACCGGCATCATCATATAATCAACGCACATCCAGTCGATTTTCGAGTTTCAATATATATCGTTTGGCGACCTCGTTCTTCAGACCACCCCGAACTCCCACGTTTTGCACTTTTATCTGATAATTCATTCCATTATGTCCGGCCTACCTTCACCTCCAATGGAGGATCAAAAACCTCAACATCTTGTAAGAAGGTCGTCCAAGTTGACAAAACAATCAAGTCGAACTTCGAAAAGAACTACTTCTTCACATGAACATGGTCCAATATCTATGGACGGAAGACATAAAAGAGTTTGGAAAGCATGTGAGCGTTGTAGGATGAAGAAGACAAAGGTAAATTTTTCTGTAATTTCCTCGGTAACTTTGCTAACTTGTAACAAGTGTGATGGAGAATCTCCATGCAAAAGATGTAAAGATGATGGGTTAGTTTGCACAGCTGGGAGCAGGAAGAAGACTGAATTCAAGCAACTACCTCGAGGGTATGCCACACTATTTGTGTTCACTGGAGCTTGAAATACTGACAAGTTCTTCTTCAGTTATGCGGAAGTGTTAGAGAACACTCAATACGCGCTGATCGCAACGGTCCAGAAACTATATACTATGGTTCGCAATAACGAGTCATGGGATTTGGGAGAGCCGGAATTAAATGATAGGGGACAACCAGTAATTCACGACATAGCTTCTAAGCTCGGATGTATTCGACCTTCACCAGATCTACCATATGCGTTCCCAGAAGGAGCTGAAGATTTCGCGGAGTTACAAGCTCAGCTTCAAACTGCTCGCTCAGAGACGAACCCGGAGGACACAGCAAGCAGAAAACACTCCCAGGATTCTTCGTACTCGCCACCTCTCGACCGAACAGATCGTGCAAGCAGCAGCGAAAGCGATCATTCGAATTTGTCGAACGAATATAACCAGATGCTATGGTCTCAACGTCAAGCTGCTGGAAAATCTACAAATATTAAATCGAGTCCACAATCAACCCGGCCGGCTCCCCTAAATTTCAACCAAAGACCCTCATTTGACGAGGAAGTTGTCAAACAAGCTCGCGTGTCCATTGACACTGCCCGGTCTGTGCCTTCTCCGATATATACAGACTATCAGATGGAATCACCAATGGTACGGAATTCGTCACCATTCTCGCCCTGGTCTGCCGGCGATGAATTCCTCGGACCAGCTCACGCACTTGACCTCACAGCCCATTACATGAGACAACAACAGAGTATTCCCCGCTCATCGCCTCTGAACCGAGCGCAGAACATGAATAATTTAGATCAAGCGGAGTTTCTCAAGAACATGCAATTTAACGATGGCTTGAATTTCACCGACGGCACTATCCGCCCCAACATGCTGGACTGCAGTACAGGCCTCGAACTCTTCGACCAGATGGACGTCATGTACCCCACTGACTACGAAGCTCAACTCAGCATGGCATAATCGATAGATCATTCTCTCTCTCTATTTTTACACCATTTCACGGACGCATTAAACATCGGAAAACACATCTCCCACTTGTTCTGGAAAACGGATGGGCATGCAGGCAAGCAATGGGGGAGTAGTTTCTAGAATTTTGGGCTGCACGAATTTTCTTGGTTTATATTTCTGTTAAAGATTCCCATCCAATCCCTGGAAAGAATTATTTTTTTTGTTCATTCATATTCATCATTCATCATCATGGCTGGTAGGTTGGCTGTACAATAGACTGGGTGGGTAATGGGGCACAACACTGGATCCGTGGGTCGGGTCATCACGGCGTCTGGGAGACCTATCATTATTTTCCAATGCATGGCGGGGTATCGTTTTTGCTCTTAGTGGCTGGGGGAGGGATGCGAAGATGCGTCGCGAACAACAGGACAGAGCAGAGCTTGGAAATCAAATCAAATCAAATCAAACTCGTTTACAAACCTAACACACTCACGTTTATTATTTCCCTTTTAACTCCGTTTCTCCACCGGCTCGGCTCTCCCTCATTACTCACTGCCATGCATACATACACATGCATCATTCAAACTCTCAAATCAATCGCACGTAAAACATCATAGCATAATCGCAATGCCAATACCCAATGATTCCTCCGAATCTGACATTGCTATATTTCCAGAACAAGCCATTGCTGCATTGCTATCACCATGGACTTCCTGTATGTGATCAGCGGACAACCTCGCAATCCCGAACCCACCCCCTGTCTATTTGTGCAAGCAAGCGAAAAGAAAAGGCGGACTTTACAATGCTCCGGCAGTGCAGCGCGAATGAGTAACCACACCTCACCGCACTTTAAAGGTTAAGGTTAGCGCCCTGTCTCACTCACACTAGAAAGATGCGGTGCTTCATAAGCGGCGCGCAGACCTCCCCGAGAAAGGGAAGGACAAAGAAAAGTGTGATTTTTTTGATTTCTGATGATTTGATTTGATTTGATTTGATATGTTGATTACAAAACATGTGCTGAGTAACAACCGACCGAGCGAGCGAGCAAACGAGGGGACGATAGCGCAATCGGCATATCTTTTCATCTCTAATCTTACCTAGGTATTAATTTACTACGAAGTACTCCGTACTCGAGCTATTTCGTTCGTTAGGGGCTCTCTCTCGCTGCATAAAGGAAGGATGAATGGTCCTTACGAGTAACTTCCCTCCTCCCAAATTCCTAATGCGGTAAACGGTACGACAAGTAGCGCTGTTCATACGCTACAGAAAAAATACAAGGGAAGTAATACACGCGAGCAGATCATATCATATTAACGCACCGCATCCCGCATTTCGCTGGCACCTAGCACCTGGCACCTGGCCCTGTTGGGACGAACAGACAGACGACAGCGTGGAGGCGCAACGCATGAATACATCCTGCGCAGTCCAGTCCAGTCCAGCCTGGCGAATACAAAGGGGTCTTATACGGCGTCATCCAATCCCAATGCAATCTCGATTGATGCTCGTAGGGTTTAACGTCTGACATGAATGATGACAGAGGAGGATGATTGGAATCCCGAGCGGAGCTGCTCCCAACAAAGGGGCGATGCGATGGTGAGGTTATGTAGTACGAACAGAACCACATAGTACTGTAAAAGAGTATCAGTTTATGTTTACCTAAATTTTTGGGGGGCGGGGGAGTGGATTGTTCACCGATTAATTGATTTGATTGATTGATTGAGGAAAAGCTCAATGAGACACGCTGCAGCATACAGAACTCGCATTCGCATTCGCACTCCGTATTTCGTGCCTTACCTCCGCACCTCAATTATTTCCCCTTCCTACGTTCATTCATCTCTCACCTCTAACCTAGCCTCACCTCGTACCCTACTACCCTCAATCAAGCTCATTTGCCCATCCGCCCAGCAGCCCAGCAAGAAACGCCCAGCAAGCCCAGCCAAGCCCAGCCACTCCCACAACACGCGTCGTCAAACGCCTTTTCTACCACCTTAACCCTTACCCTTCACTACAAATACTCGGAAACTTCAAGTACCGTCCCCGAACGATGAGCTGATGATCATGAATGGACGCTTAGGCGGAGGGAAAGATTGGAGGAGGATGAGAGGGATCCGGAGCGGAGGTTAAGTTTGAGTGAGGCTTGAGTGCATATGCATGCTTGCTCGGATTCTGGGGATGAGAATCTGTCCGAGGCCGAGAGCGAGCGCGGAGTGCGAGGTGAGAGTACGGCCGAATGAAATGGGCGAATGAATGATCCGGGACAACTTCAATGGGTAGTTTTGTATGCCCGTGTATATYYTTTTTTTTTTTTTTGGGATTTCCTTGAGTTGTTTTCAGTTTGAGATAAAGCACTGGAATTGAGGATCATTTTGGTCGTAGTTCGATCGATGATCGACGATCGTGGAATTTTGCTAGTGCATTTTTTGCTGTGTGTTGTCGTGGTTCTAGAATTTTGCGCAACGACACGTTTTTGTTCTCACGCAAGTGCTGCTGAGTCTTTTGCGCAAATGCGAATTCGTTGGTTATGAACTTGTCTTAATGTAAGTGCAGTTAAATCTTTTGCGCACGTGTGTATGCCCGTGTCGTCGTAATGCTCCGTCGATTCTGTCGATCATTCATTACTGAGTAGTTGCTTGCTTTCTGTCGAGAATTTCCGCGAGATATCTTGAAGTAAAGAAGGTGAAGAAATTTTTTTGAGTAAGGATCATCGAGATAATTGCTAGAAAAGGGAAAGAAAGGTCTTGAAAAGGGGATGGTTGTCTTCATATAGAAACGAAACGATGTAGATCTGATTCTCTGGCTTTTCCTGCACCCACCCTCTCTCCCTTACCATATTGTTAAGACGAAGAGAGGAGAGGCACGCTTGTAGCTACCAGGAAAGGGTGGGAGGAAAACACGCCATCTATAGATTCTTCTCCTTCTGGGTCAAGCTCGACACAACGAACCACAATATCAGCGGCTGCATACTCCATATGTAATACTCCTTTTTTGGGCATTGACACCAAGGGCAGGAGGGATTCTCCTTTCAAGCTTTTTATTATGTTTTTGTTTCTGCTTCTTTTCTCGGGGAATAGGCCGCGAAAGGAGGGGTCCAAGATACCGGTAGTGGCGCGCAGTCGCATCCCACAATTAAAAAATAATGTTTGCGGTGTTATGATATACGCAACGGATTTTTTCATACGCGGCGTAACTATTTATTTTAATCATAGTCGATCATGATGTTTTGCGTAAATAGTTTTGACGTCAAGTAATGTCTGGTGTAGAGTGCAAAACTATATATTTTCAGTAATGGTTAATGCTCCGGATATACCTTTCGAGAAATCAGCGTGTCTTGTATTTAAGAGTATGTGCTCGGTACAATAGGGAGGCGTATTGTTCTATCGGAAGAGGCGGGGAATCCGACTCCTTGCGTAACCTCGTTGTCGCATTTACACTCGCACAGTTCAGTGTCGAAGACCCTGCCGAAGCTAAGCGGAGGCGGAGTGAGGGGTGAGGATTAAGGGGTATGAGCCAGTGGAAACTCCCTAAGCAGTATAATGCTTTTTCCGGCTTTTCGAAACGAGGGACGCTCGCCCCGCATTGGGGCCGGAATGGTCTCAAAATTCAGTGATAGCGGGGGTGCGACAGTGAGGTTGTGCCTGCACTACGGGGAGTTGGAGTCGTCTCCCACACGCCCCTTGAGTACAGGCACAACAGTGTTGATGGGGCTGTGTCCGGAGCGTTATTAATATATTTTCATCGTGCGGTCGTGGATTGCAAAAGTTTTGAGCAAAATAACCCAAGTCATCATTTCGAATCGCTTCATATCAGTGTCTTTACACCATTCCGCAAATAAGAGTGAAGCTTTTTCCAGTAGGATGCGTGCAAATATGGTTTACTTCCTTTTCTGTCGCATCACGCGCTCAAGTGAGCCTATGTCTTGCGCCTTCCCCACTTTCTTCACTCTTGGGAAACGAAATCCCAACCAAGGAATGCATGTGCCATGCACCGCAATTGTGTGTGATTGTTTCGAACAGAACGTGCCAGCTTGTGTTCTAGCCTCATGAAAATCTGGGCTCGTCAAACACATAAAAACCAAAATATCTTACTCGCATTTTCTTTTTTTCCGGCGTAGTTGGTTCGTCCCGCTCCGCTTCCAACCTATCAACCCCTCATTTCGCCGCACAATTCCCAAGACAAAGTAAATGATATCCCAAACTAGAAATGAGAGACGGCTCTAGAAGGCGTATCCCTTCTACGACGTTCTCTAAGACAAAATAGGAGACATCTCAAAGTAGAAGACTTCTGAACATAAAAAATGAAATACTGATCTTCAATGTGAAATGAGCTTGAGCACAACTCTTACTTTCAACGCCAACGGAGAAACACGATGAAGCAATTTACTCAAAAGATTTCATAGCCCTTGATTTTGCGTTGCAACTCTTAAATGCGCCTGAATTTTTTTTCTCACTCTTAATAGTCTCTCATTTGGGTCTGCCTTCCTCTAGAGATCAACACAGTAATTATAAGTCATCTTTCGTAGCACTCACTCATTCTATATTCAATTCGATCTGTCTCTAGACATGGCTCTAGCCACCCTGCCCTATAGCATCCACACTAGACTTGCTATCCCGACTCAACCCGCCTGTTCCCTTGTTCCCTTCTACTATAACGATGCCGCAGGATTTGAATTTGCCACGAATACGTTCCTCGCTAGCAATAACGCCTTCTGCGCAACTGTAGCGACTTCCGCTGCGGCGACAACTGTCATTGTGACGCCGACCCCGACCGTTTCTGCTTGCGTTATACCTGACCCTGATCCAAACGCTTGTAGCCACCAACCTGCGGGCTATGGATCTATGGTCCTTGTCAACGATCCTTCGCTCGAGTGCACGGGGGCGTCTGCCGTCTAGATTGCGGATTCTAAAGGCCTAAATACTATCGCCGGATTCGTTACAGAAACCTGCGACAATCAAGCCCATTCGGGAGTAAGGTAAGCCTTCATTTGCCATGTTTTTCTCCCCCCTTGTCTTGGCTTCTTGCAGAGGTAGACATGAAGTTAACGGCAGCTAATCAACGTAACTCATCAGCATGTTCGAACTCGGTGGCAACACGGCGGGCAACAACTACGTCTCCGTCCAGCAATACGTCGCATTTGGGGAAGGTTATTTCTACCTCAGTTTTTGAGCCAAGCTCGACGCGACCTTCAACGATGTCACGGGTTGTTCTCTGTAAGTTCTTTATCAATTCCCCAACTCGAACACAGACGACATAGTTTACGATTACTACTCTTATGATCCTACCCGTTTGTCGTCGGCGGGCTGGTACATATTCGGCACGGACTATACATCGATGATGTTCAGTTGACCTGGTACTAGACTCTGGAAAGGATTGGAACTTGCACGCTACTGGTTGAAGCTATCTCCGGGGGACAGAGGGTTGTAGTTTTTGCGGGAAATGTTCCCAGGCGGGTTGTGAATTTCAAGTGATTCTGTGTTTTCTAACTGTTCTATTCTATTCTGGCCTGCTCTAATCTATCCTCTTTCGATTTTTATTTTTTTTATTTTTTTCAAGTGTACATACAGTATTATAAGCTTGAGCGAAGTGAGTGGGTATTTCAGGCTGAAGGTTCAATAATTGTATCGGGGCTACTCTAGGTGTTTTAATATAGGGAATTAAGGACATAAATATAAATTTACCACGTTATTGATCTCTCTCTCACTACCTTTAAAACTCTTGGTTTGTAAATTCTACTTCTGTTCCCTGTATTAGAGTAGCTTCCCTTATCAACAACTATTATATCGGAAATGAGACTCAGGGTAGATCTTAAGGCGCACATGATAGGTCAGCTTATTTTCGCTCCTAAACTCCCACGATCGCGAAGAATTCAGCGAAGGCAGTGACATGAGATGAGATGAGATGAGATGAGACGCAGATAGTGACATATGCCCAGAACCAATACCTCTTTCCCCCTTTCTACTGCAAGACATGCCTAAAGACCGAGTGCAGATAAATTCAGCAACCCGATTCTTGCTCGAGGAGTGGAGATTCCAGAATTAAGAGCAAGAATTCTCGACAGGCGCATAGCGGGTCGGTCAAGATGCTCAGATCGAGATACATGTCCGTGGTCCAAGAGAACTTCTTTTTCTGTTGAGAGATTGAGATTCAGCTGTAGATCTAGATCCATGTTGACATCTGCTATGCTGTAGGATTCTGGTGGGGTTCTTTCACTATGGTTTACTTTAAGCACGAGCTTAACACTAGAGCTAATAACTAGTGTTTAATTCGAGTCTTATCTGCAAGGCTGGAGTAGCGTTGTACCCTATAGGCCGTCTCGCACAGGCCCTAAGGAAATGTGGGGTTTTTTCTGATACTTTTCTCCACACATACGCTACTGTACTCGATCGCCGACCCCGCACGTTGAAGGGTAGCATCTACCCGATGCGCGGGTCTAAGTTTCAGACAACCACGTGCATTGAACATGTGCAACTTGTGCAAGATGCATAAAGGCTATAGTAGGTTTTAAGTCCCGAAAGCTTGTTGGGAAGTTTTGTTTTGTTGTTTGCTTTCTGGGGATTGTAGAGGTGAAGAGGGGTGATTTCATTGTACCCGAGAGAAAAATGCTCAGTAGGTCCGTATGTAGGGTAGTTTATTGAAGCCATGGTTGAAGGTTGGGGCTCTGTTGCGGTGTTGCTTGGGATCTCTTTTGGGAAGAATTATGTTTTTGATGTTACTACCTCGTTATTTGAAACCTCTTGGGACTAGAAAATATGATCGAGACTTGCATAGCTAGCGCAAGAGTATGTGCACTATTGCCTATCACTGATCTACCGTGGATGGTTGATTGAGAAATTATATCCGGGAATAATTGTTGTAGCCGTAAATTGGCCATAACTGTAGTATGTCTGCATTTGAATGTTGATCGATAATCTGCTGTGCTATACTTCAAGAAGCATACCGTGTCTTTGAAAAGTTGCAGTAACAAAATGGTGGGAATAAACCATCGCACAAGTCTCTCAGTCTACACTACTGGACTGTAATATATCTTCACTTAAAAGTCGGCCAACTTGATCCAGTACACTATACTTCAAGCAGCACACCTTCCCAAGGCTGCAGTAGTACCAGAGTAGGAGTCGATCTTCACCTAAGTTTCTATGCTATTTCTATTTCATTAGGAGTAATTAAAACCAATGGAGAATTCCTCGCAAATAAGTTCCACAAATCGGTCTAAGATGTAACAACAACGGACTCACATCCCGCGCATCTCCTCTAACCCTATCCAAGCCCCCCTTGCGCTTAATCCAAGATCGTTGATGACGTGATAATCGTTCTATCGGCTAATGAAATGATTGCCGTCCGGATTCGCTTCCATCTTAAGCTTTTAAGTTTTGGCTTTGCGCTAGAGGAGGGGTACTCCGGCGGATGTCCTCCGTATGGATTTAGTAGTGGTAGGAATGGGATAAGTCCGTTGTGTGGCTGCGGTGGCTGGGAAGTAAATGACTCGTGACAGGGAGGACGTGCTACCATACGCTGGTCTTACCCCCCTTCTACTGCAACAAAAACTATGATAGGCGCGATCTTCCTGATCTAGGGGCAATGAGACGCAGATCAAGAAAATTGGCAGTGATCCCAGTGCGAAATTTTGGCTAAAAAGGTGTTTGGTGCGCCAAGATTCAGATAATGAAAAGATAATGGCTGCACTTAGTTTGTTAGAGCTATTCCTGTTCCGGTTGCATCTTGCGAGGCTTAGATTTTCAGAACAGCCTTTTTTTTTGGGGACCTCTATGTCTTAGAGAATCTTAAAGTCTGGAGTAGAACAGGGCTAGTAGGGCAAGGTTATTTAAGGTAAAAATAATTCGTTACCGTGCAGCTGCAACCTTAGCGGAGGGGTATTAACTTTGATACTTTGTTGCAATCGTGTTAGTTGTAAGTCGTTAGATGAAGTGAGACAGGACGAAGACTATAGTAACAAAATACTTTTTGATTTAAACAGAGATACAGAAAAGGTTTAAAGCCGGGTAAGATAGACAATTTATTATTTGATTGTCAACAAATTTTAATTTATACCTAATTCAACACAGGAAATGAAACAATTAAGGAACTTAATTTATTTAAGTGAACTAAAACTACAACTTTGTGCTTACAAGCTATAATACATAATACTAACGGCATGTATTAAAATTAATTTTGGAAGGGATCGGGGATCGGGATGTTCGTAGAAGTGTGAGATTGCTGTTTATCATATTACTGATGATATCTATTTCTAATCGAAAATTACCCGGCAGCTTTTTATATTCATCCTGGTATAAATATTTAATGAAATCTGCAGTGAAAACAATATCCTACTGCTATGCTGCATAATTTGAGACTCAAAACCAACAGTTTGCAAAAATTGTCAGTGGGGCAATAACCCCTCTGAGATTACCTCGGACATGATCGGACCACTCAAAAGTCACATTAATGATATTATGCGAGCATTGACAAGGAAAAGAAATGGAACCCACAACCTAGAAATGAAGATATACAACTCGCTCTCTATTTGTCCTCCTGAAAGCCGAAACAAAGCCGGACCCGCCTTCATCGTAGGGATCACGCCATAGAGACCGACACCGAGTATTGACCGAGTAAAAGAAGAAGCAAAAGTCTCGATGCGACCCATAGCCTTGCATGCATGTAGCATGTGGCCATGCACATGCGATTTCACGATGCTATGATGATGTGGTTTGCTGTGGATAGAATTATAAGAAGAGTGGATGCCGGAAAGGTTTCCGGAAGGAAGGGATGAAGTGGGGTTCCTCATATTCAGATGCTTACCGATAATTTCAAAAATATTGAATTATAGAGCCTCATTTATTCATGTTCTGTATGTAAGGTCATTGTAGTTTTTGATGCTGCGAGAAAACAGCCTCTTCCCCTATTCACACCTAAGCGAGTGCTCGCTTCCCCTGAACATTGGCTGAACACAATAACCGGAAACCTTTAATGTTACACGTTTACTTAAATACTCAAAGACACCCAAAAGGCATCCAAACGGCACTTAAGAGTCTCTGCAATTATCTACTAAGCTGGTTTTAGATACCAAATTAGTATAAGGATGAGCAGTTTAAATTAGCAGAGGTGTATAGCAGAGGAGAGTTTACGACAGGACACGATTCGGTAAACGGCAGTGTGCGGCTCGCTGTATTTTAGCGGAGTGCGCGCTGAACTTTATGGAGTCGGCACTGTAAACCGCGACAACGAACTCTACCCATCACATCGTATTGCAACCGCAACAAACAAATACGTGCAATGGATCTAATTGTATGCAAGACCTTAAATTTTGTTCTAAAATAATTAGGGTTGTATTATTATCAGTAGTAGATGTAATCAATAGATGTAGTGCATACTCCAAATTTGGTGGCCTACAGTGCTTCAGGGCCGACTCGTGAAAACACAAGAGGGCAGCACACTGTAAGTTAGCGATCGCAACCTGCTATTGGAGTGGTTTAGAAACGTCAACCCGGAGGACACCTTTATTTACATTACTACCTTGCAATTGAATTTAACTTACGTGCGTGTTAAGTTAAAGGAAGGGATGTTGACGTTACAAGGAATTTCTACTTCGGCAGGTAACTTTATTCTCTATATGCTTTTTGGCTGGGGATCGAGAAATAAGAGTTATCCTTGCCTTGAATTTACTCATAACACTTCGGGGGGGGGGGGGGGGGAAGACGCGATTTTCTTTTAATATTCTATGAGAATATATCCGGCTAGATTATGTTCTCCTTAAGTTTGATTTATCTGTTTTAAATTGTGAGTTATTTTATTATTTTCAAGTGTTTTATCCTTTTCCGCGAATTTAATAGCGGAGATCCTGCTTAACTCGTAACTAAATCGAGTGAATTAGGCAACACGAACACTTGATCATTCTTCGTGCGCACCTCTGAGGCTTGCTAAATTATTCAGGGGTGCACTTTGAATTTTATCGGGTGTAACTAATTTATTCCGGAAAAAAGTGTTTGGCTGTGCCACTGTGCCGGTTGCGATTCGTGACACTAATCATGAACCCTCATAAACGCATTAGAGCAGTAAATTTCTCGCGAATCACCTTGAAAAAATCCACAAATGATCATATGCGGGGCCTAAATAAACATTAGGAGATGAGTATTCTGTAATGGCGGTCAGATACTTGCAGCAAAATTTGCTTGTTTGCGTTTAATCTTGATAAGTTTAGTAGTTTCCAATACTGTCGTTTGATGACAAGTTAATAGATTTGGAAGTATTCTGTTTTAAATGGAGCATGCAGCGAGCAAGTCATATAAGTTCGACGATGGTTTACTTCCAAACTTCAAATAAGGCAGAGAATAGTGGTGTCTTCTAACCGTTTCCCTCAGTCGGCAAAACACTTTCCGCACTTCCAAAAAATTACATAACCACTAATAAACGGTTCAATTATTTTTGACTGTAACAAGTAAGGATTGCCAAGTCCTTCAATACACGCTCTCATCCTGCTTGAGTTGGAATCAAAAACCCCTTCTCTCATTGAAAGTGTTTCCTCCCAGCCCAGCAGGTCTCGCCCCGCCGCCGCGGCCCCCTCAACCCACTAATACCCCCTTTTAGAACACCACCTAAAAAC
>JAAMPI010000567.1:0-32035 GCA_013054445.1 Cudoniella acicularis
TTTGGGGAGTTCCTGAGTTGCGAATCGTGGATGAATATGTTTATGGGGACTTGGCATCTTGATGGGTTTGAGACGGGGAAATTAAACTGGGAGTTTGGGAGTTGGACAGCGTAACTTTAAGAATTAGATGTGTGGATACTAGAGAGTTTAGGTTAGGAGATGGGCGTCAGGACTCAGAAGCTATTTTCGGACATACATAGGGGTAACTATCAAATTCAGAAGAGTACTTGCGAAGAAAGACATTTCTTGACATTTACACTTATACGCCTTGATAGTCTACAGCTTGGTGCTTTGACAACCCCATCAGGACAAATTTTAGACCACAAGGAGGTTTGAAAAGGAAGCGACCAACAGCATGAAAAAGTACGAGATCCTTCTATGATCATCCTAGGCTCCTAACGCTAAGTTCATAGTAGAAAGAATTTCTGCCGACAATGAAACCCCTCTATCCTTAATGTACACAAGACGGAGTCCCCCAGGCTTACACGCCGAACCCGCTGCAAGAAAGCCAACCGCTAACTTACAGCTTATTTGAAAACCCCTGCTTTCCCTAATAGACTTCCTTCCGCCCCAGTCCTTATCGTCATCATCGTCATTATCAATTCCGTAATCTGACATTCGTAAACTCATATTCCGTAGTCGACTCCAAAGAGACTATCCATATCATCTTCATTTTGACCGCATCTCATGAGCCATATATAGTGGATCCATGGGCGAATCTAGGGCAAGGTTAGCTTTGATTAATGTTAAGGTTGTGAGAAGTTGAAGTAGGAGAGTTGGCAGAAAGAAGGAGAAGTACATTTTGTGGGACTTAATAACGATTGTTCGCCATAAGATGGAAGAGGCATTCTTGTACTGAAGCTGTGGCCGATAAGGAGAATAAGAGCACAAAAGGGTTTGTACACTGTAGGAGCGTAAACTTGATTTCAAGGGATAGATTTGTGGATTTTGCGGGAGAGATTTTATCATATATTGGAATGTGATTGTGAAGGAGAAATCGGGAGAGATAGTACTGACTGTGACATTTCGGTATACTTCTAGAGGAAGGCAACTGACACAACTGCAGGATTCAGGAGCGCGACAGTCGAGCCAGGGTGTACTAGACTGGTACGTGAGATGGAAATTGTGTATCCTGTTTGATGGTCAGCGAGGAGATGTGATTTGGTGGACGTGCTGCTTACTTCCAGAGTACATTGTTGGCAGTGATAAGCTTCATTCTCTCGGGCAGGATGGTCATTGATAGTCGGAGAACATCCTCAATGTTGTTGAATTCGAAGACGTTTGACTTGTATAGTATTTCGATAGCTTCGCTGTATCTTTGGGTGGGTTAGCAAGATTTTAGAGGAAAGGAGCATAAACAGATTTTGTTCGACAAAAGTGAAATGAGCTTGATAGAAGAGATTGCGGGGGAAGTATGGCAAATCATTTGAACGATAAATAGACATAAGCAAGGGCAGTTGGTGGCCGCAGGGGTCGAGACTGCAGAGTTTGGAAAGAGCCACGAAATATCTAGGTAGGTAAGGTGTGGCTTGCAATACCTAGGTAGTCAAGGCAACCCTAGCCAAAATGTTCAAGTACAGGTATAGAAGACTTCACGGAAGGTCCAACCCACAGGCGGCCGACAACTAAAAGAGCATCAATACCGACGAGGAAGAATAAAATAGCACTCACATTATTCTGCAACTCTTCAGCAATGCCATCAGATCCGACGCGCCCCAAGGATCTCTAGCACCCTTTTGCTTGAATAGGCTTCGACACTCCTTCTTTCCACATATCTTCGGGTCCGAATGCTTGCATCTCGTATTCGCCATTCTGCGGTAGGCATCGACAAAGTAAATGTGGAAAACATAGCCTCCGATGGCCTCTCGATAGATTTGCTGGCGAATCTCCAAGGGTAGTTTTGTCAAAAGTAAGCAGTCGTCTTGGTTGTTGGTGATTTTAGAAGGTGATGGTGAGAGTGGCTCCTCCGGTAATACAGCAATGACTGCTTTTTTCTCGACTACGGGGGTCTCCTTGGCGTTGTTCAATGGATCCCTAAAGATGCTCTTCCTCTTGGCTTTGGTTTCAGGCTCGACCTCAATGTCAATAGCAGCTTTCGAATCCTCGGACAAGGCCGGACTAATCTCCTCCATAGATCGACCAATTGTCAAATGACTGATCATCTCAGGCCCCTGCTCTTCCCGACCACGAGCTCCATACCTTGGCGCCAAATTCTTTGGTGTTCTCCGTTCAAATTCTCTATCCTGTCGTCTCTGCTCCATCTTACGTAAGGTCGCAGGCCGATGATAGTTGTGGATTTTGTCATAGGCGTGTTCCATCAGAACGGTCCCTCCAATGACGCAGATGCAGGGGATACAGCAAACAGCCACTCCGATGGTGATTAGAGCTTCCCCAAGAGCTTCATTGCCATGGCCCACGCGTCGACCTCTCCGGCGACGGACCATGGTGGCGACAGTTCTGCGGCGTTGGCGACGGGTGTTGGAAAGAAAAGAAGAGTGATGAGGTCAAAGGTAAAGGTCAAGGGTGAAGCTCCGCTAGAGATAACCTTAGTTTGAGGCTATCGAGTCGCGGCCTAAAGAGCGAAGCGAATAGAGTCTGGCACCAAGTTCGCCTGATGTTGTGTCGATGTCGTATTTTTGTGTCCCGTCAATGAGGCTGAATGTTTGTGGCGGCAGTGCTGTTTGTCGCGCGTCGAACCTGTCCCATCAAACCCCGACCTTAACATCAAGAAGCAATATTCAATGGGTAACAGCGGTTTTCTGCGCAGAAGCCCGACGCCTTTACAGGAGTTGGCCCATGTTCTAGCCAGAAAGCTGTTTCTATCGCCGTGGGCGTGGTGTCGAGTTGAGACCTGCGCAGCCTTTCACATGTGACGTGCTATTTCGAGACTGTACCTAAACAAGGACTGCAGTCCTGGTACGGCAGCAATACGCCAGTACGTAAGACACAAACGAATATCTGGAAAAGTGTATAAGAACGAATAACCCGGATGCAGGAGTGGAAAAAATTGATGTCAGAAGTCAGGACTGGCAAACGAACAGGATGTTGTAGGTGGCCTGCTGACAAGGAGGGGCAAGCTGCATTAGTTGGCGAAGATCTATGCAGGGGTCCTGCGGGGCTGACATGAGCAGGTCTCTTATTCCTGTAGATGTAGAAACTATTTGATAGGAATACGATTAGTAAATAGGAGAAGAAGAAAGGGGCAGGATTAAAGATTCGGGGTGGACCACTTGAAGGATCTAGCCGGACAATGCACAGAATATGGAGGACTCCTCATTTATGCAACTTTTTACGCAACTTTTGAATAAAATATTGGCACGAGATTAAGTGTTTAAATTTTAAATTTTATAGTTTAATATTTAAAAACTTTTTAAATATAATATTATTAAAGTTAAATAAGTTTATTTTCTTTTTATATTCTAAGATCTTATTTTTATATATTTAATAAAATTTAGAATTAGCTTTAAGTTAGAATACTTAATAATTTTATACTAATCGGAGCAGGAGCTTTTTATATAAAATAATTAAATCTAAATTCGGCATATTACACCTCGTGAAAGCCGTGATCGAGTTTGTATTTGGATTCCACCGGCTCAGCCTCCATCGCCGGGGAACAGTCAAGAGTAGGAGGTGGAGGAGCTTTAATACTTTGAGAGGGCTTCATCTGGCTAAATTCCTGGAAACGACTGAATCCACGTCTCTTAGAACCCCGCTTCTTCCTTTCTTCTAGCATACTTTTCATAAAAGCATGCAGTTCCTTAAATGAGATGGACAAAACACCATCTTTCGGGCCGTTTCGAACAGAAGCCATGAATCCATACCCAATCAAACTTTTCGCCAGTGTTTCTACATCACGGCCGTTGCCCCATGCAGGCGTAGCTGCAAGGTCAGCAAAGAGCTGGTATATCATCAAGCTACCCATTTCGCTGGGAATTTTGTTGTCTAGCCCTTTAATTAGAATATCAAACTCTCCCAAGCGCTGCTTTAGTAATGACAGGCAGTGTTCAGGTGACATGTATCGGAAAATAATTTCGGTTGGAAATCGGCTTGCAAGACCCCGATTTACTTGGATAAGCTGGTTCATGTCTTCTTCGTAACCGGCCAAGATGATGATCATTTTTCCCGCGTAACGTGTCTTGGTGATGCAGTCTACCAGTTCATTGGTGGCATCCTTTTGGAGATCGCCCTTCCCAAGCCGATATGCCTCATCTATGAATAGCACCTTTCCCAATGCCATTTCAAGAAGGTTGATGACCTTAGGTCTAGTCTGGCCGGTATATTCTCCTACCATATCCGTGACCGAACATTCAACCACGCTCGGTTTAGAGAGGAATCCCATGTCGTAGAATATCTGCCCAACCTTGCGTGCGGTTGTCGTTTTCCCTGTGCCCGGTGGGTCTTTGAAAACAAATGTGAATGGTATTTGCGATCGCGGGTCTGCCCCATGCTTCCTCATACCTTCTACTATCAATTGATAGCTCTCAAACCGTTGAATGATGTCTTCGCATCCAATTACGTCTCGGAAGAGCTCTCGACAACTTTTGTCCCTGCTGATCATTCGATTGAAATTGGTATCAAAATCCTCTGGCTTGAGAGCCACCGTATGCGAGAGGTCAAGAGGGGGACCCAATAGAAGTCTTTTTTGACGCTCGGCTTTCGCACTTTCAATCATGTTGTCCACCTCTCCACCATTGCCGAAATTTGGACGATCTTGGGCCAACTGAAGCATCTGTATAGCGACGTCTCTGGCTATACAATCCGTCGTGGGCTTTATTTATGGTCACGTGAAATTTGCTCATGCAAGATGGCAAGTACTGAGTTCCTAGATTCTAGAATTCGACTTCGAGAAGCAAAACCTAGATATCGAATTTCAGCGCCCATAAAACGTTTTGTATAGATATGATGTTAGCCTTGTTAGATTGTTTCTAATTCCAACTCGAATTAATTTGGTATAAAAGTACTCGCTGATCAATATTTTAGCTTTTCTGTAGAATTAAATATCTATATTTACAAGGCAACCCCATCTATACATTCAATAAAATGACCGATATTACCTGCCAAGTCATTGATCAGCGTACCAACCAAACCGTCTCTGGCATGCGTGTTATTCTCAGGTGCCACAGCCTCACTAGCGCGGTGTTCTGCGGATTTACCGATATCGATGGCCAAGTCTATATTTGGAAAATTGCCTTCTATACACTTCCTCAGTTTATAGAAACAATAAAACTCAGCAACGAATCGTGGTAGCAGATAGGCTTTTTCGTTAGTAATTTTTTCGGTCCGGCTAACACTTGGTATACTATAATAGATATTAACTTCATCTTGAAACCCGACGAAGATCATCATATACTTATTTTTGTCGGAAGATACGATTATAAGATATCGATCCTGTGTAAGGCGGATATAACATTGCTAGTTGTCTCTTGGAGGAGGTCTCGCCATATGCTTTCTAAAAGCTAAGAGGAGGCGCCAACGGGCGTTTCCAACGCATCACCGGATCCGGACTCTAAGAAACACGATCGTATTGCGAAGAAGGTTAACATGTCAAAAGAGAAGGCCAAGAAATGGTTTAAAGTCAAAAGGGTCCGTTTTCGTAATGACACCATATAAAAGCCGCAAGTAAGTAATTTACATAACGTCTTGGGGCTTAGCTTATAATTTCCAACAGCTAATGAAAACAAACATCGCGAGGTCTTTAGATGGTGATAGATCAACCTTTGCCATAGAAACCAACACGGAACAAACTGGTGCCGCTGATGGCACAGAACACACCGGGGGTACTCTGACTGGCACAGACACGACTATGGAAGGTACCAACGGCCTGGCTTGTACGATGGGAACAACAGGAGGATTGTCTGAAGATATAAATGAAGCCATTTGTGTTATGGAAGAGTCAAAAGACCGTGAGGCTGGCCNAGCGCCCGCTTGGGGCGTGGGAACGACGATAGAGCAACCTGAGGCGAGTAGTGCCCTCTTCAAGCCAGCTTATCCTCCCAGATCTTCTCAGGATCAAGTTTTGAACGACGTGTTTCCTTTTCCACTGACAGAATTCAGTAGAGTCTTGCAGAAGAGTGCAGTAGAAGTCGTCAATAGCTGCCATCTATATCTAGCTATTTTGGGGTATATATGTAGTTCTAGCTCGAGACAGGCAAGTAAGGAATGGTGACTTATCAAAGAACGGCACAAGCCCGCCAACCCGAGCCACAGTATCAATAATCGTACCACATAGTCTAAGCATTCTAAGGTTGCTATCGATGAGCTATTGGCGCAGCCGCCAGTTATGGATCACATCCCTTCTTAGGAAGATACCCGAAGCCATGCTACATAATCTTCGGAAGTCCGGTTGCATTCGGGGTCCATTAGGCTCTAGTATCACGTGTTGCCTCAACTAAAATATAAGCAATCAATGGACCCTCATCTCTGACACCACGAACACCATCGCAAGGTCTGTATACCATACCCAACAGAATTTGTATAATATATGATGTTCCACCTGCAGTAGATGGCTCATACCACTAGAGTGCCAGACGACTAGGGCACGAAGAAGTCAAGCAAAGATCTCTCACGAGAGCATGCGACATATAATTAAGCGTATGTACTCCACTGCCAGAGCGGCACTTTCAATATTTACACACGTGTTAGCACTTGAGACCTTGGTGACCATATGCCGCCCTACTGCGAAAATGCCACCTCAGCATATCAAGCATCCGCTAGTTATAGGTATCAAGTCTAAGGCGCCACTGCATAAGATACCACATATCCCGCGACGACCCTGGCGATCCCTCTGCCAATTACTTCCCCTTCTACATAAATGCCCGAGCCTCAGCATCATCATCTGGAACTATGGAAGTTAGCTGCATTCTATAAGTTGCGATATCCAACACATACCAGACGGAACGTGATAGTCAGCCTCGAGATTCCCTAACATCGCATCAAATCTCCTAGGATCGCTGATGTTTATGGGTTCAATGTCCATTGTCTTATACCAAGACATATCGCTATTATCGCCGTTCGCCGAGGTGATTAATGGTTCTAAGTAGTTATCCAACTCACAGACAAGGTTGTCCATATCAGATAAACTTCCCGACCACGGATAGGACAAGGGCTCCTCTGGCTGTTGCTGGCCGACATCAGCGGATTCCGCACTGCGAATGGACCCAAGGTCATTGAAGCTAATCGCATGTGAAGCGGCAGAGGCTGGATGCAAGGGGACCGTGGTAGCAGGTTGGGGCACAGAGGCCAGAACGCCATGTGCATGCATTGCAGCTTGAGATGTCGACATCGTTCTTCCGATGCCTCGTATTGCGAGAGCCGCATTTTGGGGTGAAATGTAACCTCCCGCACCACAGAAGTGGATTACGTCTTTGTGTGACATGAGGGGCTTGGTGTCAAACGACAACGGACCTGATGACGACTTCCGCTGTAAGCCGACAGAGCCATCAATTTCAGCCACAAGCCACCCCATCTCATCGAGATACATATCAACGCTGATGATTCCGATTTCAGGTATCACCATTTCTAGGAAAGCGCGTAACGGTGCGTTAGGCTTGCCAACGAGATCGCGGATACTCGAGTAAGCTCGTGCAACTACAGCCCATTTAGCCTTGGAAGGATCATGCTGCCACAAACGCTTCACAAGAGGGGAGGCATCCTTCTGCGATAGTGCCAAATTTGTAAATAAGAGGGAGTAATATGCTATGTGAAGGTGAGTCTATGGTTGCAAAACAAAAGCACAACAACTTACACCTGAAGGCCATCCATGAATTCAATGGACGTCTCTCAACTGTGCGCTTTAGAGTACGTCGGGGCACACCTTGGCCATGAGTGATATGAAGCAGGAACTCATTTGGCAGACTAGCAGACAATTGCAACTTGCTAGAAGGGGGCGCCGCTCTTAGTTGATTGAGGTTCTGGGGCGGTGCTGCTATAATAGGATTCAGGTAAATAGGCGTATTTGTAGGTGGTGTGCTAGCTAGCGGCCATGTAGGCGTAGGCGTAGTATAGGTTGTAGAGGAGGTAGAAGAGGATAAGTAGTTCGGAGGTGTTGCTGTAGCAGGAAATACACTGACTGTAGGAAGCTGTGGTGCAGAAGGAGGAGGTCCTGGTGGTGGAGACTGTCTGAGAAAGCATTCGGCCGGACTGAGGAATACTCGAGTGGTCATAGAACCATCAAGGATGAAAATGCCCATCTTGCCTGTTGAATTGCTGCTCAAAGATGTATAAGCAAAAATACAGGACACATTGCGCGGTCTAACGTACTAGTAGGACTGGAGTAGGAAACGAATCGTGTTGGCATCCCAGGATGAGAATATCGAATATGTCGTGGCGACGTTTTGATTCGTAGAGGTGAGCTGAATGCGCAGAGAGTCCCATACTGCCTGCATCGCTTGAGAAGCGCCACCCAGCTGAACGGTCGTCGACATCGTTGGTGGTAGATGGTCTTGCGAGTGGAGGTTGACGAAGGTTTGACGATGGTGGTTGACGTTGAAGAACAAAATGGATTGCTCATTTGACAGGACTGCCATCTCGCTTAGTACTACTTTGCATTGTTGTGCCTTGATATTGTTCTCTGCTTAGTATTGTTCGCTTCAAGTTGGGGTTAGTGTGGGTTTTGTTTCCTTTGTGTTGAAGTTTCAACTGAGCGAGTGCAACCAAGGCAGAAGCTACGTCCTTAATCACAACATTGATTCCATACCATATATGCAAGAGCAACACAATGGCAGATGCTACAGCAAAGATGACATTCTCTACCATACAGGACATGCAACCTGGAGACAGCGTACAAATGGACACGACTCACGTGTTGACCCGGTGGAAGGACTTCGCCTTTCAATTTGCGAAAGAGAATACCGTACCTGTGCCAGCTACTCACGCGGGCATCGGTCGTGTGAATTACAACCTCCATGTTGTCGGAACTGGTGGTGTAAACGAGAGATCTTTGCGCCTCCTCAACGAATGTACTGGGCTCGAGCAGTACATCGGCGACAACCTCATGAAGTTCGAGGCAGGCCTGGTGTCGTTGATCACCGGTGAAGAAGTCATGGCTGTCAAACTCGCTGCAGGACGGCGGGTAGCCATTCGCACAGAAATCCAAAGGCGAGTATATGGTATATTAGCGTTGAATGGCATATTCTGAACTGACAGCGAGTAGGGAGACGGCTCAGAGTATGATGCGACATGGTATATGTAAAGGCGCAAACCCCCATATTCTTAGTCGAGCAGATGCCCTAGTACTTGAATGTGACAGGAATAAGGACTCGGCGAACGAGGCCGAGGTTGCCTTTATAGCTGATGGTCGGAATATCTCAACTACACTCGTGCGGCGAATCCGTAGGGTCTTCCCAGTTCTCCATAACAAACATAATTTACTAAGTCATGTTTTAGTTTACAATTGCCGACAGGAGTTGGAGTGTAGCGAGGCCACCCAGAGACAAATAATCGATTACATTCTATCTCGTTACCTCGAAACATTCGTATAGTCAACATTCGAATTTATACAATATGCAGTGGATGTTTATTGCGAACCCTTGCGAGAGCTATCTTGCAAGACTTACTGTCAATAACCTGGACAAACTCTGTCCGTTCCCTGGAAGTCTCACTGAATTGTTTCTGACTTGCATCGTCGCACAACTCCCAGTATTCATCGCCCACCTCAATTGACCCATAGTGGTGATACCACTCCTGAGACGTTTCTTTTGTTCCTGGTTTAACGGCATGGCGGCGGAGTCATATCCGGTGAGCGTTTGATGATGTGGAGGGTGGTTCATAGATTGAATAGAGGAAACATAGGGTGCCACTTCTATCATAACCATTTGTAATTGTGATTTCAAACCTCATGAATATAGGCTCAAGATAAGGGCAAGAACCCGGCCAAACATCGACTCTACTGGAATCATAATGCCGCTCACCCATCCCGAGGAAAATGTTGTAGTATTTGATGGCTTCATAGTAGGTACTAGCTCCAGTCCCCTGGAGTATATATTCGGTCCAGTCATTGAACTATTGGTGAATTTATTGGGGAATTACCAGTCTCCACCACCAGGACCTCCTCCTTCTGCACCACAGCTTCCTACAGTCAGTGTATTTCCTGCTACAGCAACACCTCCGAACTACTTATCCTCTTCTACCTCCTCTACAACCTATACTACGCCTACGCCTACATGGCCGCTAGCTAGCACACCACCTACAAATACGCCTATTTACCTGAATCCTATTATAGCAGCACCGCCCCAGAACCTCAATCAACTAAGAGCGGCGCCCCCTTCTAGCAAGTTGCAATTGTCTGCTAGTCTGCCAAATGAGTTCCTGCTTCATATCACTCATGGCCAAGGTGTGCCCCGACGTACTCTAAAGCGTCGGCGATGTGGGAAAGGTGGTCGTGGACGGAAGAAACGTATAAGTGTTCGAGGCCGCCGGCTCCGGTTACACCATGACGGTACACCTAGCATTAACGGACGATATGGCGATGGAAACATTTGTACGTTTAAAGAATCTCGTATCATATTACTCCCATTGTCCCCGGCTGGCCGGGTAGCAATTGGTCGACATAATATGCGGTCGAATCCACATGGTTTGGATGCTCCTCAGGATTTCGGCCTCTTTACACCTGGAGATGAATATGATGCAGCACAGTTTCGCGATCTGTCCACACTGTACTCTTAGCCATGGCGTGTTGGATTGTTCAGCTGGAGGTATGCCTCTCAGGGTTCGTCAATGGTAGCCTGGTTGTTTGCTGCTGGGATACAAAGGCGCTGGATTCCTCAATTCTGAGAGGAGCACCAGAACGTATTTCAGGTATAGGATATACCTGTCGTAAAAATGTACAGCAGGAGCAACGGAAAACCTTCTCCTAAACGTAAGGGCATAAACAGCCGTTTGCAGATTAGACAAATTCGATATTTATCAAACTGAGACTACTCTGCGAATATGAGACGTGATGCAAAGCCAATCAAGTTCACATGTTTGGCTACATGTTTCACTTTAGAAGCCAAACATGCTTTACATACCAAACATGTTTATACTTGGCGACGTAATAAATAATGAATGGGTTGTCATGTTCCATAGCACGGGCGGCTCGAACGAAAGGGTGTTTTCTTAATAACCTCAAATCGGGTAGCACTACGGGTTTTTATATCTGGGGAGTAAAGCATCGTGCGCCCTTGTTTGCAGAGTGAGAATGTGTGAGAATGTTATAAGATTGTATAACATTCTCGCTGGTAACATTCTCACTGGTAACATTCTCGCTCACATACCTGATACCGCGTCACATACCAGTTATGCAATATACATGGATGTAGAGTGCCAGACCCAGGCTTCCCGTTGGAACCCTCGCAATGTACGCCGTCCCCCACCAATGGCCGCATTATAACGTATTTTCTCCCCCCATATACATCTCATCTTCTGTGACCTGAACATTTACCCCTGTAGTCGGATCAACGTATCCCCACAACATCATTTCCATAAGGTGGTTTTTCAAATCCAGTCGCCGCCTGACTGCCTCTCTGATGATGAGTTCGTCGGGGCGGGCCAGATGTACTCGGCCACGCCCCCATCCCTCGAGATGTCCACGACCGATCTCATTTGCGGCTATATCCCAAAGTGGCATGTCCTTGTGCTCTGGTGAAACTGTATATGCATACCTAATGCCCAGTTTCACGACTTCCATGGCATCCGTGAATGCGACTCGCTTAAGGAGCTTCCACAGAGGACCCAGGCCCTTCTGTCCGAGGAAGATCTTGCGCATGGTGGCATCACCAGGTCCATCAACGGGGTCATTAAATCGCATATCGAGCTTGATAATGAACAATTGAATGTGGTAGATGTCGAGGTCGCCGAAATACTTGCTCTGCATGAGCTGGACGCGTTGTCTAGTAGTGGCAATTTCCATGGTCAGCCACATTTTCTTCAGGGAAACTCCCATGCCTTTAGGCATTCGATGTCCCTGTCGAGCCATACAGGCAAGAATATCTCGGACGACGGATTCCTTATAGATGACCATCTGGAGCCATCTAAGACTCGGAATCTTTCGAGCCTGGAGGGGTCCGCTCAAAGGACTGTGACCAACTGGATCGGAAATGCACAGATGTTGATACAGAGGAAACATAAACACTCTCGCCGACTCGGGTGCATTATATTCTGCGCACACTCTCATGAAATGTGCCATGTACCCATTGACCACCCCATGGAACGGCTTGGAGATTGCGTATAAAGATATGAGATCGTTGATTGGCAGGTACTTAGCGACTTCAACAGATAATTCAGGGAAGCTGGCCATAGTTGAAAATATGTCGCGGTACCCCATCCATTGATCATTCGCAGTTTCATGGAACGGATCCTTGATAGTTATCTTTCCGCACGTTGGGATTGCACTATCTACGGCTGAACTGGGCGGCATATTCTTAGTCTTTACCGTTTGTGCGAATGGAACATTAGAATGTTGTATGCCTCCAAGTGACTGGTCTCCGCGGGTCAACTGAGGGGATTTTTGCGACTCTCTTTCGCTAGGCTCCTCCGGGCGATAAGCCATTGCGAATCTAAAGTACGCACAGTTTTGTGTGTCGAATGCTTCACCCCTGGGGTAACCGTTTACACTCTCATGTAAGGGACCCAGCTCCTTTGAGATGCTCTCAGCGGTAATAACACCGTCACAATCATAACTCTTTCTGTGCCCAATTTTGAAATGCATATCGTGGATTGGTATAGTGCGGAATGCTGACAGTTGCATGTGCTTATAGGCATAACCCGGTTCGGGTATTCCGAGAGGGTCATTCTGTTCCATTATTTTAATAACGATACCGAATACTCGAATAACATAAGCTTACCTTGAGATCGCGATTGACCAGCTCATCCTATACGATGGGAATCAGCAGGGTTACGGGTAGGAGGTATCACGAACACAAGTGAAATCCGGCGTACCTCTTCAAATATCTCCTGTATAGCATCGTATGTGTTACCTAGCATCCTGATCAATCTATCTCCAACTCGAGGTATCCGTTGCTCGATGCCGATGCAACCTGCCACAAACTGCTCGGCAACATGATTGTTGAGCCAAGCGTTCCACGGGTTCAAAGCGCCCACTCTGTTTGGATGGAGCGGTGGGGGTTCGGCAACGATAGGGGCAGCGCCGATCTCAGCAAGCTCCTGGTTTGTAAAGGGTCGTTCAATATTACTGATCGGAGAAGAGGTGGCTCTTTCGAATGCAACCTTGCGCATCGCTATATCGGCGACAATTTCCAAGAGAGAAGACAGTTGGGCGATTTTGGCGAAGAATGCATCTCTCATGGAATTGGACGGAAACAAGTGGGGTACGCCTTGGAGCCTGTAGCACTGATCCATCACCCGGTCGAGGCGCTTGGCGAGCAGGGTGCCATTCTCGGATAGCACTGGATGGAGGTTCCTGGTTTTCAGATACTCTAGACGGGCAAAGAACGTGAGAAGCGCTAAATCTCGAATTAGGGCGTCGAGAAACCCGGATTCACAAGGCTGTACTGCAGTTGTTGGGGCTTTGACGTTAGCGACCACTCAGTGACGAGACTGTCATCATTGGCTTACTTGCTTCCATGCCTGGATTGAAGTATACATGGGTGGGCACGGTCAATTCTTGCATATTGTCAAGATTGCCATCATTGTGCGCCTTCGGCATGTTGGGCACTGCGACGCGTTTGGAATGGCGTTTGGAATGATAGTTGGAATGGTCGACGCGGGCAGGTAGTAACGACGACGGCAGCTAAGCGGGACCGGAGAAATGTTTATCAATCCTGTGGATTCGCATACTCCTACATGTTATTTCACTTAAACCTTCAAAAGAATGCCATTCCCTCGCAACTACATCCATCAGCATGCACTTACTTTGCTTTCCCTACACCGGAAACCTTTTCTGCCGAGCCAGAGCACACTTGGTTCTATAACCCATCCGCCCCATCCTAACCATCCTAACAAAGGTTAATATCACTGGAGTCTGGTCAAGGCAGGCTACCAACTGTCACGATGGGAGCGTCCAGTACCTCACAGGACGCGTCACGTGCTTCTTCTCCCACCATTCACATTTGCCATGCTCAGGCTACTCGAATTACCATGGCTATGATTATGGGTTGGGTCATTCGGCTGGGAGACACCACCCAACCGGTTCGGGCCTTCTTATACGATTACTGCGAAGATCGGGAAGCGTTCACTGCTGCAGAGGCGCGCGGCCCTGACATTAACTATGGAGCATGGTTCACCAGCCAGGTTGAGGCGCGGGCAAACATGGTTCACAGTCGTGAGGAGTTGGTATGGTGGGATCACTACGACTCTCAAATTCGACATTTGGATAATGAGGGCTTCGTGCTGGCTGTCAATGAGGCCATAGCTCTAGGTCAACGCAATATTCCATTTCTCATCCGACCCAGAGGTTCTTATGCGGGTAAAAATGAGCTTTGTTCGAGCGCCTTTACACCCAACACGCATATTTGCGTATGTTCATTAGTCATTGGCCAGGCCAGGTAAGAACCCATACATACAACATAGCGCTCTCTTGGATATGATAGATTATCCACTTCTCTTAACTGAGCTGACCTGCGCTAGATCCGAGAGAATGCATGGTGCGTTCCCCTATGTAGGAAGCACACAAAGAACCATTGCGCAGCCTGCGTCTTCGCCCAGCGCGAAACCACCTATGCCACCAGGAGGGCACTTGTCTGGATTAACTAACAATAACAACATTGGTGGTACCAAATGTCCTCTCCCGACGAAGGCGCCAATGACGCAAATTCTATCTGGTCACTACGCGTCACGAACTCCTCAAGATTCGACGACAGTGATGTCTCAACGAAGCTACGTATCGAGGTCAAAAACCCCGATACCGCGGAAACTTGTATCTCCTCGGCCCACCCGTTACCACATGCGTACGGCGTCACTTCTGGCTGTAGGAGATGTGAGACCGAGTAAGAGGAATCGAGTAGACCAAGATGGTCCTCCAAATGTGTTAAAGGTCAATCGAGAGGTATTGACATCGCCGCCAGCTCTCGACAAGGGTCAAGTAGCGAGAAGGTGTGCCACTATATGTAGGGGAAACGGTGCTGCCTGGACTTCGCCACCTAAGGCTCTAACTATGGACTGCGGAATTGGAGAAGGCAAAATGGTAGACTTTGGTGCTTTTGTTCCAAGGGATACCTCAGACCCGACTCTGTTGACTACACTCTCGCGATTGTAAGCACTTACCTGTTATCCTGATTGCCGACTCACTGACTTTCTAGATTACCGGATATGGGGAGGAGCCTCCAATGCGAACACATGACCAGGCAACTTTATGACGATGCTTGTGCTCTCTGGCGTCACGATCCCTCGCTCAAGGCCAAGGATCAGCTCTGGAAAGTCCCCGGTGTTAACCGAGGTGTTCTGCCATATCAAGCTGTTGGCGTTACATGGGCGTTATTAAGAATATCACAGGTCAACGGCGTATTTATCTGCGACGAAACCGGCCTTGGAAAGACGCTTGAACTCTTCCTGATTTTCATCTTCACTATCCACATCAATAAATGTGTTGTCAGTTACGATAGGTTTCGGTCTGGGAGGGATACAACTCGCAAGCATCTGAGACCGAACGAGGTTGGTATTCAAGGTAGGCGTGCGATTTGCCCTTCTCAACAATACTGGAGTGTCCCCTGCCCATGTGCCAATGAAATCACTCGCAAAATCTCCCTCTCCCTAGGTCCTTCGTTGATATTAGTTCATGATGCGGCGCAGCTGACTCAATTTCGCTACGAGTGGGAAAAATGGATCGACGTTAAGGCCACATGCTTCGACTTCCCCCCAGAGCTTTACATCTTGCACGGTATGCACACGGAGCGCGATATTCCAGGACATATATTATCTAGGCTTAGGGCCCAGTACCTTAACGGACGTTCACCGGGCACCTATCCATCTGCTGCGTCTTCCCATTACATTATTTGCACAACGGCTCGCTGTTACGAGCCTCATGTAGCAAGGGCGTTTCGTTGTGACATCGATACTGGAGGTCCCGAGAAGTATAAAAAAGTTGTTCCTGGGATTCGCTGGTCTACGGTTCATCAGGACGAGGCACATAAGTCTTACAATACTAATACCCTGAATATTACGATTTTGCGTGACCTGAGGAAATGGGGGGCCCCTAGAATCGTTTGCTGGACGGCCACACCATGGGAGGCGACGCTCAAGTCCGTCACAAATTACGTTAGCTGTTTTTGGAATGAAGAGTGGGAGCGAGATTCGCAGTTGCGCGAATTCGGCCCCAGTAATCTGGCCCAGCTCGAGAGGTGGTACCAATACGTGGCTTGCTCGAGGCCAAGAGAGGACTCACGGAACCGGATTGAGATCCGCCAGGCGCTTATGGACAAGTGGGGATTGTTTTGCAAGCACTTCATGCTTAGGCGCAAATCCAATACTATATGGATTTGGGATAATGTCCCGATCATGGCCAAACCCCATCATTATCACAAGGATGTCAGTCTGGAGATGGAACCAAGAGATATAATTGATGCTGTTTACCTACACAAAGACTTAGTGCGGGGATCCGGCTCGGATCACGCCAAGGGGAACGGGGAGTCATTACGGTTCAGTGTAACGAGCGCAATGGTGGGTCGCCTACATGCCAACTTCCCACGAGTTTTGAAATACCACAGCAGAAACAATTCGACGAACGGCTTCAGGTTCACTAGCAAAGAGATTACCGATAACGACTGGCATCAAAGGTTGTTTCATCGTGAAAACTCTCCGTACAATGGTGGTATTGCTATCGATATACTCTCACAGAGCCCAAAACTCAACTGGCTCAAGCATACGTTCGTCCCCAAAGTTTTGAGGTCGAGGTGGTTTTACAACGGACAAACAAGCAGGGGAAGGGAATATCCAGCCAAGGCTGTTATTCTGTCCAATATTCCCGCTACTGCTCGACTATTGTACGAAGTAAGCCTCGTCTGTTTATGCGTGTATTTCAATGCGGGCACTGACCTGACACAGTGGTTCCAATTGGAAAGCATACCGTGTTGTTACATTGCGGCTTATATGAGCCACGAAAATCGTCGCCAAATTATCGACGCCTTCCAGGATGAAAAGGATGGGGGAAATGCTTGTTTCTTGATTAGCACCGCCAGCCTTATCGGTACAGGCACAAACCTTTCCCGGGCCTCATACATGGTCTTGATTGAGCCCTGCTGGACGGCTGGTGACGAACTGCAAGCATTTGGGCGCATTAACCGCGTAAGCTCCACTGGGACCACTCAGTCATACCGTCTCTACATTCCAGGACATGAGGTTGAGGATCGCATCCGACTCCGGCAACAGGCTAGAGGGGTAGTCTACAAAGATACGCTTGAAGGGCCTGGAGCACGATTACAGTAGCTTCTAAGTTAAAGATAGGCCGATCCTGCTGCACGAACCGGCAGACGGGGAGATTATTTTCTGCGTGGTCCTTATTTTAACCTTTGGACTCGTGAAAGGCCTCTTCCTATTTGAGGCAGTATTCTGTTGGGTGGCCCTCGTGCTCATCAAGGTAGTCTAGTCAAAAACTTGTAACATTGATCCCACGCTCCACGCTTTTCAGGGGATAGAAGAAACATCTTCCGCCTGCCTCGAGAATATTGAATTCTGGTTCATGGCCTAGTGGCGTACGAATCGATGCCTGGAGTTGCTGCACCAGCTTTACTGGGATTTAGATGTTTTAGCCCCTAACAGGGGTAGGAAGGCAGCCGAAACTGAGCTCCCAATAATCCCACCAGTGGCCTTTACAGGTTAAGGACGAAACTCGAGCATCGCCAACTTGCCCCAGGCACTGAGATTGAGAAAGGGTTCGTAAATCGAATACTGTTCAAAGGAGACGCGGCGGGTGGACCGAAAGATGGGCGAGTACCGGTGGCAAATATGATCTATTACGGCTAAGACGGAAACGAAAAGCGTTAGACGAGCTTCCAGACCACGAAAGGAGGCAAAGGACATGTGGGATGAATAATATTGCGTTGACAGACCAATAAGGGAACATGGATCACCAGGACCACCAGACAACAGCAAAGCCCAATACAATCGGCTCAGTGAATGTGCTGGATTGTTATGCGGCAGCTCGGTCGAGTGCTTTAGGTAGTAGCGGGGAGAAAGCATTTGGTCAAGACAAAGACGCGGAAGGCACAAATCCAAGAGCGATAGTAGGCGTATAAATATAGATGATAGGATAGTTAGGGGATAGTTAGGGATTCAATTTAGGATATAGCAGCACTTGTCTGTCGAATCGTATAAAAAAAAGCTAATGTATATTTAAAGTAGACTGTTCGAGTGATAGGATAAGGCAGGAGGGTAAGCGGGGATTTATACGAGCGTATAGTTAGGAAACAGGATAGAGGGACTAGAGGACCGCTTATAATGCCTGGCTGGGCCAGGGAAGGCCACGCTTTTTAAGGGGTATAAAAGCTTATTATCTTATTAAGTATAATAGAAAGGGTTATTAAAAAAGCTATTACTTAAAAGATCTAATAACTAATAAAGATATATAACTTATTCTTAAAGACTTAGATAAGAGTAAAAAGAAACTAGTCTACTATCTTAAATCTTAAGTTTCTTATAAAATAGATTTATATAATCTAGAACTTAAAAAATAATATAGCTTTTCTATTATCGTTTAATGTCTAAAGAGCTTTTAATATAGTTAACTATACTTAGCTTTTTAATATATTTAAAAAGAAAAGCCTTTTTCTTTATATAATATATTGTCACAGACCTAGTTCGACGCCAGGATAGATTGACTTGATAGTAGTCGACGTAATGACTTGATTCGACGCTCGTCGATTCAATGACTTGATAATAGCCTGTCCTTCTGATCGATAGTCGATTCAATGGCTTGACGACTGACCGAGTGACTCACTATCCAGGGGAGTCGCTTACGGACTACTTCGCTTACTAGCGCTATTTGTGTAGTTAAATAGAGCTTCTCCCTCCGGGAGAACCTCTTCTTCTCTCCTTAGTTTAGTCTCTTCGATAATATAGCACCTTCTTGCAAATACGTCCCCACGTGACGTCAGGGCCCTAGTGCCTTTATAGAGCCGTAACACTTAAATTATCTCTATTACTAATAGTTTTACTTGTTTGTTATCGATCGTCGATATCCCTAGTTCTTAATATATTACTAGCTTAAATCTATAGTTTATAAAGAACAGAATAACGTCTATAGTCTTACTTATTAATCTATAATAGGCTAACTATACTAATAGTAAGAGAGTAACCTAGTTATTTTATTTCTAGTTATAGTAGTAACGTAGATAGGCCTTAATAACCTAGTTGTTCCGCTCGTTCTTACTGTTAGTCTAGGGATAGAAGGCCGTACTAAGGTTCCTTTTAACTCTTAAGGATACTATTAAGGTAGTCTAGAACTTTAATATAAAGAGCTTGTCTTAGTTAGAATATATCTTTTTTAGTAGCCCGTAGTTCGTAATAACAGCTATTAGGAAGGCGTATAACAGTTTCTTCGTAGTACTTGATTCTTAATATAGAAGATAGATATTATACTTAGTAAGTCTATCTATGATCACTAAGATCAAATTATATTCGACCTATATTATAAGATCCTTTAACTTTAATAGTTGAGTAATAAAGTCTTAAGATATTAACTCTTAAGGTTTAACAGGTATCTTTCCGGTCTATATTCGCCTATAAGGCAAGTGTCTCGACGATTTGTTCTGTAAGTACTCGTAGTATTCTATAACGATCCGTTTGACCTTTTTCTTTATTCCGGGAAACTAGTAGTTTCTTAATAGTCGGAAGTAAGTCCTTCTAACGCCCTAGTGTCCGTAGGCTAGTAATACGTGCTATTCTATAATAAACTCCTCTCGGATAGCCTTTAATAAGAAGATCTTTGTCACGGAGTTGGTTCACGTGACCTGTTCTACACGTGACGGCGCTAGGCCTAAGCGAGGTTCGGGCAGAGGTTAAATACGTGGCAGCTTCTCCCTTCCCCTTCTTCTCTTCTTCGTCGATTATTCTAAGTAATAGAGCACTGTTTACTTGACGTCTGCCTGACTGCTCTATGACAATCTTATTGTTTTCGTTATATAGGAATAGGTGGATTCCGGCGTCTCTTTAGTAGATTCTAAGCCTATTAATCTAGCCTAGCGTAAGTCTTAATCCTATTTCCTAGATTTTGACTATCTATAAGTCGTCTGTTCGTTCGGCGACTACGGCTTCCTTAATAGCTAGTACGAGGAGGTCGTCTTCTTACTTAAATAACGCTAACTCTTAGTAGACCTTATTATCCTTATACCCTAGTTTCCTGTTTAGGGTATTAGCCCGTAGGTTGTTCTTTCTAGGGACGTGTTTGATTACGATATTAAAGTACGATAATTTCTTAGCCTATCTTACGAGTCGACGATTCTTTAGGACCTTAGTAGTAGTAAAGGTTCGAAGATTAGTATAGTCGCTAAGAATAGTAGTCAGAAATAGAGCTCCCTAGAAGTAGATTTTCTAGTAGCCAAGGGCTTTAATAATCGTAAATAGTTCCTTCTTATAGATATTATAGTTCTATTCTATAGGGGACAGTTTCTATAAGAAGTAGGCAATAGGGTGAGTTTTCTCGTCGTCTGCCTTTTATAAGTAGACTACGCCTACGTACGTGTCGGACGCGTTATATTCGACCGTACTTTCACGGTCTATTAGATACGATTTAAGGATTAGTTCTTTCTTAAATCGTCTTTTAAGGTCTATAAAGGCTTATAGGCACTTTAGGTCGTCCTTAAAGTTCTACTTAACCCCTTTATAGATAAGGTTTGTTAGCGGCTTAGCGAGCTTATTATAGTCCTTAATAAACATTCGGTAGAAGTTAGCGAACCCTAGGAATAACTAGATGTCTTTTATACTTTTAAGAGGATCCTAGTCTCTAACTACTTCGCTTTTCTCTAGGTCGATGCTTAGTTCCCCTAGGCGAATCATATAACCGAAGAATAAGACTTGTTTAACTCTAAATCGGTATTTTAATAGCTTTAGTCGTAAGTCAACCTAGTATAAGGCTTTTAAGACTTTAAAGACATGTCTTTTATAGTCTTCTTCTCGTTCTAAATAAACGAGGATATCGTTAAGATAATAAATAACGAAGTATCTAAGATATTCGACTAGGATCACGTTATTCTATCGCTAGTAGGTCGCTAGCGCGTTAGTTAATCTAAATAATATTATCGTATATTCTTAAAGTCTAGAGGGTAATAAGAACGTAATAAGGTGCTCCTGTCTTTCCTTAATCCTAATTAGGTTAAATAAGTTCTATTAATCAAGTTTTATAAATATAATAGCTTTTACGAGCTTATTACGAAGGTATTATATTAAGGGTATTAGATAAACGTCTTATATTATAATACTATTTAAGTTATAATAGTCTATATAAGGTCTTCTTAAAGGATCTCCTTTCTTATATACTAGTACTATATTCGATACGTATAGTGATTTTGACTTCTAGACCTAGCCTTTCTTAATAGCTATAGTTACGTACTCCTCGAGCGTCCTTAAGGTTCGTAGATTAAAGTTTCGAAGTTTTTATAAAGGTAGTAGCTTGTCTTCTTTTAGGTTGATTTTATAGACTTAAGGTTAATATTCCGGCAAAGCCCTAAAGTCTTACAGATCGTTAAACAGCCTAGCGTACCGTTTATACTATGCCGGAATTTCTATCGGTAAAGGACCGTCTACGTTGACTAGTCTAGGCGCTTTTCTAGAGGTTACGCCTACCTCGCGATAGCCTAGGAGTTAATCACTACCGTATTCATAGTGTTCGAAGATGATTGATCCTTTTACCTAGTCGATACTTAGGTTATGTTATCGGATCTAAAGAATCCTTAGGATTATAGAATATCGGCCCGTAGGTATTAGGTCAAAGGACAATTACTTAGTATACCCGCTAGGTATCCGTAAAGTGTCTATAGTGGTTTGTCTTTAGACCTACCCGTCCGTTCTAGCGTTCTTGCCCCCTAATAGTCTTAGATAGTAGGGGCTTTCTTTAGCCTTAGTCCGTATACTATGTTTATAGACGAGTTCTAGGTTAATAAAGTTATCTTCGGCTCTAGAATCGATTAAGGTTTTTATTCGTTACTTCTCGTACTAGAGCTAGATATTTAATTACGTATTGTTATTACTAGCCGTAGCGGCTAATTCTCTTCCTAAGCCGGGCTTATTAAGAGATCCGGTAGGGGAAGTTGCCTATTCTCGGCTTAGGCGAACTTCTTCTTCGTCGTTTGTTCCGTACCTAGTCTCTTCGATAACATAGTTCTAAATATAGTTTTCCTATCGTCTCGTGATCCCGTAAGACTCCGTAGTCTATCCTAGGAATCGGTAGGGTGTGTTTAGTTAGAGTGTTCTTTCCTAGAAGCGATAATCGAACCTTAGGCTTCCTTTTATAAGTTTTAGATAGTTTTCCTACCGCTATACCCTATATATCGGTCCTTAATACTAAATTTCCTAGACCTAGTCTAGGCGTAAGTCTGGTACTAACCGGGGTAGGTGATTTAGTAATAGGAGGGCTACGAAGACAGTATAGTCGTCGCTCGGGCTGTTTTAGTATACGTACGACTAGAAAGATATCCGTCGTAAGTCTCGATAGTTGATCTAGAACGACTCTCCTATCATAGGTTCGTTTCTAGATTAGTATGTTTTTATAAAATACCCTTTCGTATAAAGGACGTTATCGTTGTTTTCTAGATCTAGATCGACAAACATCTAGCGGCGGTAGTGTCTTTCGAGTCCGTAATAGATCTAGTGTTCTTCGAGTGCTAGTAAAGGGTCTTATAGTTCGCCGTCTCTTTTCTCCGGCTTACCCGCGGCCTCCGAAGAGGAGTCCGAGGACTTATCGCTTAATCCGTAGTGTCGAAGGTTTACCTCTTCGATAAAGGCGTCTATAAAGGGTAGTACCTCGCCGTTAGCGTCTTCTACCCGGGTAAGGATTACTTAGATCCGTTCTAAGGATCGTTCTTAAGGAAGATCCGTAACTGATCGTTCTATAAGCCCTATCTCGCGCCCCCGGCCCCGACCTCCTTTACCGCGACCTCGTCCTCTGCCCTTAAAGGTCCCCCGTATAACGTTCTGTTATCACGTGAGATCTCGATATCACGTGAACGGGGTTTACTTAGCCTTAGAAGCGTCAAGCAGGTTCTAGTAGAGCGTTATCCTAATCAAGTGATGATATTAGAATATAAGTTGAGCATACCTCTAACATAGGAAACTATATGGCTATATAGGTAGTTAACGGTAGGGGGGGGAAGCGAGATATCGATAGGCCGACGAGCTCGTCTCGCCCCTTCGATCCCTCGGCCCCTACGTGACTGATCATATGTTCCTAGGTCGTGACACTACTCCCTATATAGCCTAGCGTAGTCCCGTGCGCTACTAATACCCGGCTATATTCCTCTAAGAACGACACGTTATCCTTCCTGACGATGCCTTCCGACCACGCCACTAAGATCAAACAACGACTTCTTATTACTCGTGATATCAAAGACACTAGAGTCGTAATGTCACCTTATACCCGCTATGTTAAGGAAAACCGCCGCTATATCGTGAAGAAGGAAAGGTCTGCCCGTTATAGTGAGTACGTGAGAGCGAAGGTCTTGTACGACGCTAAGATCTTACTAATTGACCTATAGGACTCCGAGGTCCCTTTAATAGTAGCCCGGGAGGCGATTGTGAAGCAGTAATAGCGCCTTGATAAACAAATAAAAGAGACCCTTATAAAAATACTCTGTCTATAGTAGTAGAAGGATCACCTAGTAAAAAGAGAGGAGGAGATGTCCTATAGAGGACTTTAGTACCTAGACGAGTTAGACGCGGTAAAGGAGGTAGAGAGACGGTAGGAGGCGGTAGTCTATGTTACAGCTCTGCAAAGGCACTAGGGCCCTGACGTCACGTGGGACGTATTTGCAAGAAGATGCTATATTAACGAAGAAACTAAGCTAAGGAGAGAAGAAGGAGAGGTGGCCCTGAAGGGGCCTTATATACAGGAGGTGAGTACTGGCAAGCGAGGTCACGTGATAAGGGGTTAGGGGGACGTGTCGCNGCCTCCTGTCGCATATAGCGCCACACTGTCTGAGTCTCACTAGTCACAGGACTATGCGTTACACTAGGTCTGTGACAGAAGGATATTAGGGTTATAGTCTAGGGGTGCTTTTAAGATACCGGACGTACTTCCTTATATCTTATAGACCGAGATTTTAAGGCTAAGAAGTATAGGTACTCTACCAACTCTTATATTAAGGTCTTAGATGCTATAGTTATACTAACAGTAGAAAGACTAGACGATCCGGGGTATATATTTATATAGGACAACGTATCTATCTATACTGCCTATAAGGTTAGGGATTAGTTTAGAATTATAGGCTTAGCTTGCTTAGATTAGCCTCCTTATTCACCGGATTTAAACCCGATCGAGTATACTTAGGCAAAGCTTAAGGAACTTATAGATAAGGAATTCCCTAAGATCTCTAGAGGTCTAGGAAAAGGGGAATATAATATTAAGCAACTAGGAAGCGCACTACAGGCTTGTTAGGATATAGTCCCTCATCAGTTCTTTGATAATCTATACTAGAGTATGCCTTCTAGAATCCGGGCGTGTTATAAGGCTAAGGGCTGGCATATAAAATATTAAATCTATTTATAGTCTAATTTAGATAGTTTTATATCGTTAGATAGCTTAGATCGTGACCTTTTTAATAAACTAATTAGATTATATATAACTTTTAGACTAATAAAGTTATTAAGATTTTAATCTGAAATAAAAAAAACAGGGTGCGGGGTAAAAAGGTATATAGGCTAATTTCTTTGTCCTAGTACTATATATAACCCAACCCTCTCTCTAGTAGTACTTAGGGGCCGCTGCTACCTAACCCCCTATTTGCTTGCACTATAATACTGGATTGTTTAGCAAAGCTAGAATAAACTTCTAAAGAAATCAAATAAAAAAATAAAAGATCTGCTTTTTATATAGATTTCTTAATTATCTGTATTCTAGTAACATAGACTAACTCTTGGTTGCGTGCATTAAGGCTACTGGCACGGAAACTAGTCTAGTCGGTACCTAGATATTATAGCGTCTGGAACGCTTGTTGATGATTTCATTGTGAATGACTGTGATGGTGATCTTTATCTTGCGGAGAATGGTGCTTATAATGCGCTGAGTTTCGTGCCGGGAAACTCAGTAGGTATTGCGACGCCTTGGATTCTTGATGGTAGGCCAAATTCCAGGGCTTTGCTGTTTCCCACGGCCGCAATTTGGGCGAAGGGAGAAGAGGGGCGATTGTTGATTGTTACGAATAGTGGCAAGGAAGACCAATTTGTCACCGGAAACTATACGGGCGGAGGGAAACTCAATTTTATGTATATTGGTTGAAAGCGAGCTGCCATCGAACAAGTAAAAGAGTAAAGTGTGTTTCGAGAATGCATTTCTATATATATTCTTTTAGAAGAGTTGGAAAGTGTTGTGCATGTTTCCTAGATAACTTTATTCATTCAAAAAGCATAAAGAGAGATTATAGGGTATCGTTAAAATGAAATACCACTAGAGTTGAATTCTTCTGAAGAGCCCCATGACTTTATTTTCAAAGAAGACTTCAAGTTCTAATGTATTTGCTCTACAACCGGCCCTCAACCAGTTTATGTGAGTCATCTAGACAAGAAAGCCCTTTATCAACACAATTTTGACAGACATCGAAATCGCCATTGTGGCAAATGGGACAATGGTAGAACGTGACAAATACCGGGATATTTTGCTAACAAAAGTCGCAAAATAAATTCACGGGAGGACCTGGCTCCCTTTTCAATAGTTCCACTTTCTGTAGCAAGGCTTGGTCCGGAACCGTTCCCTGCTGCGTGTAGAAGTAATATAATTCGTATGCAGCAGCCAATGTGTTCTTGTCTTTCGAGCCTAGTGATTTCTCCGATCTTTCAAGAGCTTCCCGAAACATTTTTTCCATTTCTGAATGCCTCCCTTGAGTCCTATAAACATAAGCTAGATTCATTAGCCGTTTAAAAGTGGTGGGATGCTTTTCCCCATAAATGAGATTCCTCCCGATGAGCACCTCTTTCAGCAAACCCTCCGCGTCTTCTAGTCTTCCTTGGCGCCGGTAAACATTGGCAATGTTGTTTAAAGTAGTGAGGATCTTGACATCCAGAGGTTTTGCCGACTTTCCACGCCTCGTCAATACCCGTTGATACATGGCCACGGCGTCCCCCAACCTTCCTTGGTCGTAGTAGACAGCCCCTAACGTGGTCATGATGTTTTGGGTCTTTTCTAGGCCCAACATGTCTTCGTGAATGAGCATGTTTTGAAGTATCAACTCAGCATCCGCTGATTTTCCTTGACGCCAATAACCAACCCCAAGTATAACGAGGGCATGCAAACTTCTTACATGGTTGGGACCCAGATATCTCTCTCTGATAGAAATTGCCTCGGATGATTGAATGGTAGCGACTTCGAATTTCTTTTGCCCGAAGTTGTAATGCCCAGAGAAAGATAGCAGGGGAGCCCGTGTCAGTAAGCAACCCATGTCCTCGAATTTATACTGCAACACCATTTCCATATGGGGAATTATGGGGTGCAATGCCTTGCGAATATTTTCGTCTGCGTACCAGAACTCGAGTGGACAGTGGCTTGACACAGTGAGAAGTGCTGTGTTTTGCCATCTAGGTAGTTCATTCAGGTGGTCTAACCATTTTTGAACTGAGAGTTGGACAAGGCGATGGATGCTAAAAACCGAGCCTTTAGTCTCCTCGCTGATCAAATAGAAAGCCCTTAGCTTCTGGATCGCATCGATAAAGTTGAATTCTGGCTCTCCATCTTGTCGAAGGAAGATGACGGGGATGGCGTGCCTGTCCAACAAGGCCATAAGAGACAGTATATCAGCAGCTCGCGGGGATTGTTTTGAGATTTGTTGGAAGGATAACTTCCAAGTTTGAAAAACCGAGTTTTGGATTTCATGGTCTCGGGTAAAGTCACGAATGCCTTCCTTGAGCAAGTCAAACGTGTCCGTTTTTCCGTTTCTCAGCAACTTAAGATATTCAGCGACTGTCATGTTTGTTTGCTCTAAGTATGCGGCAGCCTGCGTGATGGCAAGAGGGAGATAATCCAAGGTTTGTACGATATCAACCGCGTCTGACTGACTGATGTTATCATTCTCCCCGATCTTGCTGTGGAGAAGGAAACATGCTTCGCTTGATTTCAAAGGAAGTACAGTGATGAGATTTTTCTTAACACCTACTAGTTGTTTCCCAAGATGGGCGTCTCGCGTAGTAAAAAGGACAGGCCCACGGCGACCTCGCGGTACAAACTGAATCAAAGGAATAGAAGGATGGACTTTCTGTTCAGAAGCAGGTTCTTGCGCCCAGAGCTTTGAGTCATCCACATTGTCCAAAACCAACAACCAAGTAGTGCTGACATCGTCACTTAACCATTCTGAGACTAGGGTAAGTTTGTCAATTTCTGGGTCGTCGAACCTGGGGATTTTCAACTTTCTCGCAATATTTTTATAATCTGCCTCGAATCTGGCCTTGTTGGTGCCGTGAACCCAGGGTATATGTGCACTTGGGTTGGCTTCTCTGAATTTGTAACAGTATTCAATTGCTATCCGAGACTTTCTACCATATAAATCAGCGAGGTATTTCATGTCATTGGAAAAGAGGGACGGACCCAACACCGCCAATTCCCGCCAAGGCTATCCGGGGGTTTGTTCTAAACCTGTTTTCGATTTCCTTCACGAGATCAGAGCCGCTGCGCTAAAATTCTACGTAGGATGGCCCTTCGCAAGCTCCAGGGCCCACTTGAATTTTGCTCTGATCTCGTAAGATATGTGATTTAAGGTCATGTGATTTAAGTTACGGACCGTAAAGGTCAATAAGTTGAACTACTATTGTCTGTTATTGTGAATAGTATTGTCCGTAAGTAAAAGTGAATTAACAATAGGAAGAAGTAAGAATAGTAACTTACTTAGTAGTACTATTATCTACTTAGGGTTATAGACTAGCCCTAGTTTGTTTTACGGTCCTGCGCCCTAGCCGCACTAGTACTCCTACTAGGCCCTCTAATATTAAGGCTTAACTTAGTTAGATAACTAGCTAAATTAATTAACCTAAGTACTCTTATTATACTTATAGATCTAATATCTATGTTATATATATATTTATAGCTAGTTTCTTTAGTAGAAGTTATAGTAACTACTATTATAATAGTAAAAAAGCTTACTACTCTCTTTATAAGTTTATCTTTAAGGTATTTCTAGATATTAACTAACTATTATAGATCTTAGACCTTACTACTCTTTTTTTTTACTAGTTTAATTTCTAGCTATACTTGCTCTTATAAGTTACTAATTTATTTTCTTATTTCTATAACTAAGATTTATAGACTATAGGCGACTACTTTTGCCTAGCTACTCTAGTTATCTCTTTCTTTTCTATTTGCTCTTATATAGTATAATAACTTTAATAGACTATACTTATTTATTATATAGTTAACTAAGTTACTTCTAGTAAAGTCTAAGTTAGTAAATACTTTTCTATTTATTATAGACAATTTATAGATTATTTTAACTATTTATAGTTTTTTCTTACTACTATACTATTATTGCCTACGCCTACGCCTAACACCTCTAGCACCTTGTAGCAGTGTGCGACCAACGTTGCAAGCTCAGCCTTTCGCTCAGCATGATCGGACTTGAGGATCGAGTTCGGTTTTACGACTTCGCGCTCGAGATGTCGCAGGACGATGTGCAGACTGGTCAATTCTCTTGTGAAGTCATCATGAACTCCGCAGGCTCTGCGAGCGCCCGAAACGACATTCGAGGCAAGCTGGGCGACCGCGATGAAATCTCCGATCGAGAAGCCGAATGACATTGGACGCCGTGAGGGATGAGGCTCCCGTAAAGATGACCTCGTATCCTCAGATAGACGTGAATTGGTTCATTATAGAGGGGAGAAGAGTTGTGAAGTTCTTCCATTATCGGTGAAGATCGAGATGCGCAATAGCACAGCCTCGAATGTGTCGTGGTCAGCCTCAGCGGCTGCCTGCTGACAAAACCTGCCTGCCTGCTACCCCGCCGCGACAGGTTCGAAAATAGAGGGAAGTGTTGCAAGTCTTTCAGGAGCCCCTGGACATCTGGTAGTCTCAGCATGACTCTTGCTTTTGGATGGGGGAAAGTTCTTACCTGTACGATAGATGTTTAAGTAAACGATTGAACCTGCTTGAACACACATGTTGTGCATAGCAGTAGACACTGTTCGGGTGCGGACTGTGTTGGCGTTCCGTGATGCCTAACCTAAGCATTAATACTAGTCAGAAATATGCTCAATTGATCAATGAAGAAGAATGTGAAAGATCAGCTCACTAACTTGAACAGAGTGGTTCGATGGGTGGCCTAGCAGCAGACTGACAATGGCAAAAACAATCCATTTGTTTGTTGTGGTCGTATTAAGCGTGTGCAGGGCGATGAGGAGTGGCAGTGCCCAAACTTGGCCGATGATTCCGTTGAATGTAAGTCGCGTCGTCAACCCAGCAAGTCGTGTGAAAGACAGGAGAGTGATAATGGAGATGACCTGGCTCGGGATTACCAGAAGTTTGGTCTGGAAAGTGTCGAAGCCGAGGCCTTTCAAACTATATTTCGTAACAAGTGAGGGGTTTGATCTATGTCGGCTGGAGGGGATGAACATGACTTAGAGTCAAGTACTGGTTCAGAGGTCTCATAGGCATCTGGAATACAAATCCAATTGCGTAGCTTCTAGAGGCATCAGCAAAGGTGAAATTCGTAGATCTGCAGTTAGAAACCTACATTGGCTAAAGACGATAATCTTGAAGAGATTTCTACAAGAGCTTAGGGGCAATGGGTTGTCTGTTATGCATCATATTGTAAACAAACCTCGAGCAACTCGTGGACAGAACATGGATCACATAAAGCGGAATAAGTATGGTTGAGATGCCCCGATGCTAGATCTGGAGAGTGACACAGTACTGTCTCCAGCCGAACGGAGAGGGCCGCTACTCCAGCTGAAATACAAATCTTAAAACGTTGTCAGTCTCTCCCTCGCGCTCCTTCTCGTACCCTCTCCCGACCTCTTTCTCAGCAGTCACCCTCTGGACACGTGAGGCACCAAATACGATCGTGCTGCTTGCGTAGCTCTTTTGCTGAACGAACTATTATCCTTGCCTTGGCTGAGTTTCGCCGCTACATAACTCTCACGGCGGTGAAAGCAACTCTGCCGCCGAATCTGCCTTGTGCTCTGCTATTCGGACAGACCGAATCTTACTATATTATATGCCGCACCGATATTGCCTAGCCTTACATGAATAACACCTTGTCTTAGAGACCAGATATTGTATCCCCAAGAAGCATTAGTTGTGACCATATAGAGGCATCTGTTGATAGTTCTTATAGAGCAGTGTCTTGTATATTTAAATACAACTTTTTAAGGTAGAGAGAAGCTAATGAGTGCTTAATAGATTGATATTATATAAGTTGAATCTGTAAAGACCGACAAGTGGGAGGCTCGGTCGTCGTCGCTATAGGGATCCAAAATCGGCTTTAGGAGAAATCCTTGTAAAGCTCAACAAGGGGGCTAAAACGGACTCCCTACTCGACGTTACATTGTTGAAAGGAGGTGGCTGTATCTAAGGCAGCAGGCATTAGCAAATTTTTATATATAGACAATATAGAAACTATAACCGATTCGCGAGGGGACCAAAAGAGGATCCCCTGAGCATAATCCAGCTGACTCATCAGCGTCCTCAGGACTCAGGGCTCAGCTCAGGTTAGAGCAGCCACTGCTCAGGTCCAAAGATGGAAATGGACTTTGGTGAGGTCAATGTTCGGCACAGATTATTAAGGTTAAACAACACCCAAAGTCGTGCGCACGAACTCGGTATTAAATTTCTCGTCCTTTAGACCTCGGAGTGACGCTGGCACAGTATCGAATACGAAATCTTAGGTTATATCAACCGTAAGAGCTCTGAAACCCAAGGACAAATTTATCGGTTTTCCATCTTTAGAAGCTTCGAGTAGCAGTTCACAGAAACGATTAGCCTTTTTTGGTATTCAAATTAGCTGCGATATGAAGGAGTAACCTTAAAAGTAATGTACGAACATGTTTTTGGATCGAAGGCACAAATCCGTAAGCCCAATTTGTAGAAAAGAGTTCTGAGACAATTTTGAAGCGGGTTTTATAAACTTCCTCGTCGAGTAATCTAGTAAAGCATCCTGCTGGTCGAGGTATTCATAAAAGTCCGGGTCATTTGTTAGCTTCGCTTTGAGACTGAATATATCATCGAACGCCTGGGGATTGCGAAAATGGAGCTAAGAACGTAAGTTTCCATTCGAGGAGTTTATGTTTTGACACTCACCATGTTGGGCGCAATTCGTATTACTGGTCCTACGGATTTGTTAACTCAGCTTCACTGTACAGAAACCTGCGGCAAGGAATCAAATTACCATAGATTTTATGAAGCTCTGTTGCATGTAACAGCTAATCCCATACCGGAATGTTTTTATCACATTTTCCATTTCCGCCTTTGAACCTGAGATGCTGCTGCTTTGGCCTGAGCTATGGGTGAGCGTTCCTGAGCACGGCCTGAGCACACGCTAGGGAAGCCTGACCATTCATTAAAGAGCTATTTTAGTACACGGAGAGCCCGGAGGCACTCGTTTTGGCTCCTTTGAAGCCCGGTTACACTTTTCTCGTCTTGTCTCTAGAGGCGGGTCTTATTTCGGCTCCGACAAGGATTCCTCCAGAGCCATAATTGGATCTGCATTTGCTTATGTACACGTGATACTTATAAGGTCAAGGGGTTCAGCCTCATTTTACTATCGCGTCTCTTTAACGTCTATAGGGCGATTTCGTATAGCATGGATTTCGGTAGCGCTCAATTTCCTTCGCTTTGCTTTAGATCCCTTAATACTATACTTTACTTCCGTGTTTCTTTCTCGTTGCCCTGCTTGTAGAAGGCATGGGCCCAGGGTGCTCTAGCGGTGGGTTTGGTTTACGTAGATTGAGGCAGGAGAGGGACAATTGTATCGGCTGGATTAACAAA
>JAAMPI010000568.1:0-31991 GCA_013054445.1 Cudoniella acicularis
AGCTTTACCGCCCTGCTCGGTCTCAGTGAGATTGTTAATTTAGCTTGGATTGGCAGTTTCTTTGGATTTAGTAAGCCGGGCGATGCCGATTTAAACTGACTTCAGGTGAAAGACCATCAAAGAGCTCCGTATAAGCTCCGAAAATAGGATGTTTCAAAATCAGGTTGAAGAACATCAATTGCCAGCGTGGTGTATCTCTCCAGAGATCCGTCTTCAGATTTCCTGGGTCAAGCGGCTGGGAAAATAAGTACTATTAGAATATCTCTTCGAAAAACACACGAGCACAAACTTGCAATGCTAAGAACCCCTTCAGAGGTAAATCGTTTAGCGAACTCAACATAGTGTAAAAAGGTTCCCGCTTTGCTAACACCATTCTTCCGCCAAGCGCCTATATCATTTTTTAAAATCAAGATTCCCCATATCAACACTACCAACAGGTGCAAAAGTCCTCGCAGCAGAAGACAAGACCCAAACAGCACGAACCGCTCCCGGAGTCGATATCTTAGCAGTTTTAACCAAAAAAGGTGTCAACAACTTCGTGAGCAAGAATGGACCAATAGTGTTGGTGCCAAGCTGCAGTTCGTATCCTTGTTTTGTCTTGCTGTGAGGAGGGGGAAGCATTACTCCAGCGTTGTTACAGATAACACCTAGTCTTGCCTCCTTGCTGAGGAATTCTTGAGCTGACGCTTTGATGGTGGTTAAATCGTCGAGGTCGAGTTTGAGGAAGACGAGACCGCCCTTTGACTCTGGGTGCGCTTTCTTGAGAGTTTCTATAGTTGCGCTTGCTTTCTCTGGTGAGCAGGTGGCGAGGTAGACTTTGGCGTGGTGTGCGTAGAGTATTTTGCTTAACTCCCTGCCAATTCCGCTTGTGGATCTTGTCGCTATGAAAACCTGAGGGGAAGAAATCTTAGAATAGACATTTAGCGTATGGAAACACAGGTTGACTCACTTGTCCAGCTTGATCAGGAAGACTATTTTCAGTAAGCGGTGGCATGTTTGAGGTGAAGGGTCACATCTTGAGACGAAGATGGGGTATTGTGCGTTTGGCGAGCTTTCGACTGATTGGGGGTTCGAAGGCACAGATTTAGATTATCGTGCGAACATAACGACCGAACCCGAATACGTAGCTATGAATTGTTCTTGCCATGGAAGAGCTTATGTGGGCGTGAGATTTGGAGAAAACGTGATGGACCAACGCGTTGGTTTGCAAACCAACATATCAACGGACCGTGAGACTGGTAGTTGTCGCCTCGCCGAACCAAATACAACACCGAAGAGAGTCTAACCGAAGATGACAACCACCCCTGAAAATGAAAAAAAAACGGGTGTATGGCGTAAGTAAACGCTCTTTCTCCTTTGCTATTTCTCTCTAGTTATAGTGGTAGTTGAACCATGGGGCAAAATCAAGTCGCAACGGGATGATATTGTTTTGTCCACGAAATCAAAGGCCGAAAGTAGGACAGGTGTTGGAAAGGCGTTTTGGGAATGGTCTGAGGAACAAATTACCCCTTTTTTGTAGCAACGCGATGAGCCATAAGTCACAAGCGGTGAAAATGTCACCTGTAGAGGATACAAACGGATATATTTCTTCTGGCAATAGGCATAGCTAAACAAAAGAGGTGTTCAATTCGGGTACAAGAAGGGTATCATAAGATTACAATTTTCGGTCCGTCGGTATACTGCGCTCAAAAAAATCCATTACTCCACTCCCATTTCCGTTCCTATTCCCAGCCATAAAAACGAATATTATTTCCTAAGTACTTTTCCCGCCCTCACGACCCCAGTACTCCAATATTCCCCGAGATACAGGAAGTTTTATGATCCTCCACAATCGATATTTAAGATTTGACAAAAAGTGAGAAGTCAAGTTTATGGAAAGGAGCTCGGCGCAGTTGTGTGATGTGCGCCAAGTGTAGAAAGCCGTTTATACCGTCCCTCCCGGCTGGTGCTGGACTTCAATGGCTGGACCATGCGTCGTATTACTGCTATCTTTCGTATTCCAGCAGTGCATGGCCGCCATAGCGGTACTAATAAGGAAGAGGAGCCTTTCACACCATCCAGCGGTTAGCCTTATATCCCCTTCAACCCCCATCTCTCACCCCCGAATCAAAAATAGAAAGCAAACAAACTCACCACTCAAAAGCAGAAAAAGCAACCCCTGCCTCACTCGCCCCACAAACATCCAACCCTGACCTATCACACCCCGTTATCAACACGGCCGTCGCAATGAAACCAGCAAACCAAAAAATCATTGTCACAAACTCTACCCCGAGAATCGCATATTTGTGTGCGAAAGATTGGAAGCGCACCGGGGCGATGATGAGGTAGACAAGGACGAGGAGCGTCCAGATGGAGGTGAAGAGGAGGAAGTTGGCTTGGGAGGGGGAGCTGGAAGCAAAGAGGAAGAAGGCGTAGGTGTTGAACCAGTTGACGACTGTGGGAGAAGGGTGTGTTAGTTAGGTTAGAAGGAAGATGGGAAGAGGGAGATAATAAGGGGAAAGGAGAGAAGGTAAGGTACCGTAGGCCATGATTCCTAGGACGATGATGGCGAAGATTACTTGCGCGATTCGCAGTGGGAAGATGAATGGGGATCCTAGGTCGAACGCCATTTTTTCCCTGTCCGCTACTCTTTCTGTCTTATTATTTCTTTCAATTGTAAAAGTGTAGCAATTGAGGGAGAATTTTGCGCGACGCGATGGAGCTTGTATGTTATGGTGACGATGGATAGCTGGTGGAGAACTGATTCAGAAACCGGGAATGTCAAGAATGTTGATTATATTCCATTGTTATCCGCGTAATATGCATTTCCGCGTGCATTTAAAAGCATGAGCGCACACGGAACTGCCATGACAAAGAAAGAAGTAAGGCTCTGATTCCGGTTATTTATAACATGCATGATATGTGTATGCTAAGAGGGGAAGAATTCAATCTCGGTGAGTTGTGTTACCCGACTTGGTTGTGGATCCTTCAACGGTCGCAGGGGCCCTGCGAGAGCTCTGTGAGCAAATGGAGGCTGCTGGCGAATAGGCAGAGATATTTTATACGTATTTATTGGTTGGGATATTTTGGGTTGGGAGCAGGCGATGTTAGTTGTCGGAGAAGGAAGGGGGATGAGGGGTATATTTTAGGCGAGTGATTAACTGATGTGCTTGGACAGGGGAACCTTGGTCGTTGAATTCTGCCAATCACGGAAGTTTTAACGTCGTTCTAGTGTGTTAAGAGTTTTATGTTTGACTTTCTGGACCCTGAATATATTCTTGTTGAACTGTTCACGGTTATCTATCTCATGTTGTTGATATTCAATCTGGGTGACGTCATTGTTAGCCATTGTTCAGTGAACTTTAAGGGAACGACGAGCGGAAGAAAGGGGTTAGGGAAAAGGGGAAGGGTTTTATATGAGGTATTACAAAGGGGGTTCTGCCTAATTGAGATTTTAGAAATCTCACTTTGACAATAATCTTTGAAAGAAGAAGTTTATACCTCTATACTAAGAAACAAATGTGTTACGATATAATAAAGTTTAATACCAGTTCTCTTTATTTAGTAATTAAAAATTAGAGCAGGTAACTCCTGCCCCCTATAGTTATTTAGATAATTTATCTTACTAGAAAGGCAATCATAAGCTAAGAACAATGTTTTTATTGCAGAACAAAAAGAGTTAATAATTCAAACTTCAAAATAATCAGAAATAAAGAAGGCCAACGGTTTTGCTGAAGTCTATTCGAAATACCCTGAGAGTGTGTTTAGGGAGAATAGAATATGGATAAAATGATAATAAAACAAGCCCCTGGTAAAGTTGTTTGAAGCAACTTTTCATGAGCCGGAAATAAAGAATGACCGCTTTCTCCCCATGCCAATAGAGCTAGCCATAAAGGGGCAATGATAAAGATTATCTAAGAAGAAAAATTTTTGAGTTGAAGAGCAGTTGACGACATACCCCTTCGACGCAGATCCCAACAAACCCAGGTCTGGCTTATTTCGCTGCATCACAAGTACCCAACACGCAATTATTGACAGTATTTGCTGACGAGCAACTACCGCTACAGCAATCCCCACCACGTTGGCATGGTATTACCTCAATTCATCAGCAATGCACATCTAAAATTCTGCTACATCGTTGGAAAACTCACACCAAGGTACAATGCACATCTAGACACAAAGCCCAATATCACACTATTTAGAGCAGCAATAACCATTGTTTTTGCAACTCTCTGTGAACTTGCTAGTAAACATGTCATAGACTTCGTAACAGAGCAGTGTCATAAACGTACGCCCATAACCCGCGCAAACCCCTTTGCACACCCAAGACTCCCTGTCGCCGGAACATGTAGCGCTGACGGTCTGATCTTCTCCTGGATTATTCCCACCGCTGGGAATCTGAGCTATGAAGTTGCTGGTGATGTGCACGGCTTTCGAGCCAAAGGAGACATCTATCTCGACAATAGCGGCATCTTGTTCTTTGCTTGGGTTGGGGATGGCGGCTGAAAACGTAGCACTCAATAGCCCGATGGCAAGAATGGAAAGATTGTTAAAACGCATTTTTGATGGATGTGGTAATGTGGGTTTGTAAAGATTATTCAATGACGTGCTTTTGAATGAGAATGATGTGCCTAGCTATCCTACCTCTATTATATATAATGGAAAGGAGGAACGGGAGACGGAATGGGAAGCGGATTGCAATCTTACTAAGAAATAAAGTAAGACGCGAGGATGTAAAAAGGACATTCCGACACGCACTTCATATTTTCTATCCTACGTCCACTAACATACCGAGCAAGGAGTCTGTTGCTAAAGACTTGTTCCAAGATTGGATAATTATTACGTTAAATACTTCAGATGCTGTTCGATATATGATTTTAATACCAAGTGAAGTGTCCTTTATATATCACTCGTATACCTACTGCTCAATTAATCGTAACGGTTTAAAGCCTTTTACTACAGTGCGGCCAATGCCTTTAAAATTTATAACTATTCCAACTTCCAAGCTCCCGAGTAGCAGTGGCAGCAATAAACAATTACTTTACGTCCCCTCCAGCGAGGCATCTCCATGGTTCCCCGACAAAATATATAGTTAGTCACACATCGGTGGTATTTGAAGATATATTCATAGTAAGATTATATAAGTGGGATATTTTAAAGGCTGGCTGTTCGAGCTAAGTGAGTGGCATTTCAGGCATTTGACGTAATTATTACACAGGTCGCGAAAGGAGGGCAAATCGGTAATGGAAATGGGAGTATAAATTGCACTTAATAAGTGGAAGACTTGAAAGTCATATGGGAATATTATTGTATTTGTTTATTATTATCGAAGTAAGTATAATATTTCAAAAACTAAAAAGGAAAGAAAAGAAAAATAATTAAAGCACACGCCAGGGTATCGAAAGGGGGTATATAATTAAAACCAAGTACACAAGTAAAGAATAAGGGTATATAAACAAAANCCAAAAAAAAAAAAAGACAAGTATGAAGCAAAAGCGAGGTTGATCGATGATTAGGGTCTTCTATTATCAGAACCAAATATACAACTAAAGAATAAGGACGGATAAAAAATAAAAAAATAAAAAAGAAAAGAGAAGAGAATAAAATAGAAGTATTAAGTAAAAGCTTAGCTATCGAATAAGGGTATATCATGGAAACCAAAAATGCAACGAAAGAAATCGGGGTATATAAACAAACCAAAATCAGAACCAGAAACCAAAAAAAGCCAACAAACCCACTCACGAAATCGCCATAAAAGCTGTATCCAACGCATGTCCCAAAAGCGGCAACCCCACCTGCAACGCTGTAAACTTCTCCATCTCCTCAGGACGCCACGCATCCCCCGCCATCTCATACAACTCCACCGTCGTCATCCAATTGACCACAGCAGACACAGTCGCCGCCGCAAGCAATACAAAGGTGAGCAACCAAACCCAAGGTGAAAACCAATTTGGGTGTACCAACGCATCATTGTCTGTATTATCGCGGCTGAAAACCTGCGCCAGCTCGCTGCTGAGCCAGGATGTCCAGTGGTTTTCAGAGGTGCGCGCAGGACGGTTAGCGACACGTTTTTGGGCGTCTTTTGTGCGGAAAAGATTGGTGGTTTTCACGATTAGTTCGGCGAGGGCGGGGATGGGGAGGGCGGCGGCAAAGAGGGCGAGGAAGACCCAGAAGATGACGACGATGCCGAAGAGTATGTATCCGCGATTCTTGCCCCTGCTGCACATTCCTATGAGTAAGTCGAGGACCCCGAGCATGGTAAAGCCCATGAGAACGGCCCACACGGCGTAGCCCGTTCCAAGGGAAACCATTAAACTTTTTTGGTACATGTAGAGGGCGTGTGCGGGGAGGAGGGGATTGGTTGGATCAGGGGGGTAGGTGTTTATGCCTTTTAGTTCTGTCATGCCGAAGCAGAGGAGGTTGAGGATGAAGTCTGCGAAGAGGAGTTGGAGGGCGTAGCCGCGCCATTTGGGGACGAAGAGGCAGATGAGCGTGATGATGCAGGTGGTGCGGGAGTATATCAAAAAGCGTGCGAAATTGGACATTTGCGAGGCGGGTGTTCTTATTACTTCGAAGAGTTTCGCGATGGGGACGCCGAGGGAGATGAAAAGGTGCACGGAGAAAATGCCCGTTGGGGAACGAGGTCTCCGTGTCGTACTTTGTTGATTCCTAGGCGCGCGAGCATTCCTACCCCATCGATGAGAATAACTGTTGCGGTGAGGACGATAATTGTCGTTGTGCCTTTGCAGGAGGTTCCTCCTCCGTAGAGGAATATTCCGGGTGGTAACCAGTCTGATTTTACTGCTGTGTTGACAACGCAGTCCTGAACTTCGGCTGATGGGCTTTGACCTGTGCAGCGGACATACTGATTTGCACTAGCCATGTGTTAATATTTTGATATAGAGAGAAGAGAGGAGTTGGTTACGCTTGGAGTTGACAGCGAGCGAAGGCTTCGGCACCGGGATTATCGAAGAGCGTTGCCTATGAAGAACAACAGGAATTTTGGGTGAGGTTTTGGAAATCAAATTCGCACACTTTCGTCAGCATCTGCAAGAATTTCAACCAGTTAGTGCAGGCTCTGAGCGATCAACGTGATTGACATGGAAGGTTTTCAAATGAAATCGACGTACTAGAAGAAACTCCGGGTAGCTGCTGCCATTGCTATCAATCTTAATCGCAGGTTCGATAACATAGCTACCATTGGGATTTCGTGTTAAGTCATGTCCAATATCAAGCTATAAGGCTGCAAGGCTTCCGACAGATGCATCTGAGAAGGAGCTAGTAGTAAGTCTCGTAAAGCCTAGGATAGAAGTTAGTAAAGGAATGAAGTACACTTTTGGTATGTAACTTGCACTGCAATAACACAGTCTGAGAGTTTGCCAGCAGCTTGCAAGCGTAGTGCTTGAGACACAAAAGGCTGCTGAATCGCTTGCAAGGCTGAGATATGCGGTTGGCATGTAGAGTTTATGCTCTATGCTCAATGAGTTTTCATATCTCAAATTTATGTCTCTATACTGACCGAAACGAATGAATCAGCCGAAAAGTCACAACTTAGAGCTGGATTTGAAAGGTCCGCCTATATTTCTGAAAGATATAGGAGAACAGCGGTTGAATTTAGTGACAAGGCTGTGCAAGACGTGAATTGAGCTGAAGACAGCAGGAAAAGATTGGTAACGATCGATTTCATTCTGATGGTGTGCAGGGGCGATTGCGATGCATAGATTTCAGAGAGTTGAGGAGAACGATGACTCGAAAAGAGACGTAATCAGAAAAGGAGGGGCCGAGGCCATGTTCATGATAGGCATGTCTCTGATTCGAGCCATTTCGGTACACACCTCCAAAAGAAGAAAAGGCTGCCCCCAGAGTTCATCTGTCTTGACAAATGGTAATGCTTTTTTTTACAGCCTCGTCGCTAAAAAAGCAGTTTCATTACAAGCTACGGTATTAGGCGGCGACGGAATTACCCGTTGAAGATTCTTGTCAGTGAAGGGTGTGCCATCAGACTGCGACTGTTGCGAGCTGGGAGGGCTGCTTGGAGGCTGTCGGCCATTGCCTTGAAGCGTTTTCAGCGCGGCGTGGAAGACGCTTCACTCGGCAAACAGTGTTGACTGGTGATGGTTCCGGTTACTGTTTTGTTATCATTGTTGTCGGCTGTGCTTGTGTTTTGCAGGATGCTGCGATAGCCTATCGAAGCCGAAATGCGGAAGCGCACTTCGGCGCCGAGACGACTCATGGGATCTGGAGGCAGCATGGAGGATTGGCGCAAGATCGCCGGAACATCCCCTCTCATTAAGCCACCGGGATGTGATACGGCCAGATTCAGGCTTGGCGAAGTTGCCACCGGGTGAAATCAATGCAAAAAAAACATCTATTCGCTGCTAAAAAGAAACAGTCCGGAGCCAGAAGAGTGCAAGAAACCAATGATAGAAGACGCGGTTTTCGCGGCGGCACAGGGAAGGAAAACTGAGAAGCGAAGAATAGAAAATGGAAGAAGGAAATGAAAATCGAGCTTGAGCTCGAGCAACCGAGGAAAAGGGATGATGATGACATAGTTAGCGCTAATCCGAAAGCAGGGGCGGATTGCAGCCACAATGTGGCTGGGTGCCTTATGGCCTTAATTATAAGGTTAAGAGGTGCGCGACGACGCGTTCTCCTCTCCACAAAACACCCGAGACTTCCACTCACCACAAAAAGCAAACTGATTCTGATTCTGCGCAAAACAAAACCACTGGCTACAACAAGCATCAACACAATCCTTAACCACACTCACACCGTTGCGATAATTGTAACTGCATGCTCATTTGGTGTGCACAAAGCCGCCACAGCTGCGCAGTCTGCACCACTACGAGTACCTGGGCATGTACCTGTATGTGCATGCAATCCCCTGGTCTCCCAATCACCATTCTGCCTGAATACACGCTGATCAGAAGTTGATAACCAATTCCGGCTTCCAGCTGACCTCCACTTCTACCTCCACGTCGCAAGGCAATTGAATTAGATTTGGACGAAGGAGATGGCTACGACATCTTTTCAGAGAACTGCGACCAGGTCCGCAAGGTCTGCAGCTTTCTCAATGCTGGTGAAATGAAGATTAGAGCAATCATATAACACCTTCATAGGAATGAACGGGCCAGGAAATGGAATGAACACGGCAACCTATTCCCCCGCCTACAGATTCTTCAAGCAGCGCGAGGCACAAGGTATCAAAATTCCAAAAAAGGTCAAAAAGGACGAAGAAAACAAGAAGAACGATGTTTTTGCTGTTAGCCTAGAGGGGGGGGGGGTTTGACATACCGGTCCCGGTATTCGATTCCTGCGATGAAGTTCGAAAGAAGATCAGTGCATATTTGGCAGAGCCTGGTATCACTCAGGCTGGATTTTTGCGTGAAGTTGCTAAAACGTATCCTGATAGCCGAAAGATCCAGTCAAAAGTTCTCGACGACTTTCTCTCAAAGGGTGCTAGCGCGGGGAGCACGAGCGTCGTCTTCTATTCCTCTTACGTTTTCTTTGAAAAGATGCGAATCAGAGATAGGAAACCCAAATCCAAGCACCGATTGGAAATGGAGAAGCTACACCCACACGGCTTTGAGACACAAACGACGCGACAGCTATGTGACATGTATGGCGAGAGAGCGGTCCATACGAAGACCAGTACACGTCGCAGGGAGGCTTTAATCCGCGGCAACTTCTCGCGGTGCGCTGTGCTCATTGCTTCACACCCAATGTAGCTATATTTTGGTGCCTTTCACTGTGCAGTACTATACTTGTTTTTGCATCGCGGCTACATTCATTGCGCAACTATCACCCCGCAAATTCCATTGCATCCTGGTTGGCTTGTATGCATGGTTTTCTTTTTCACGCCACAATGAATGACTCCAGCCTGTGATATTGCGCGCGATAACTGGTCGGTGGAGAACTCCAGTTGTCACTCCCGTGCCTCAAATATTGTGGGGTATCTTCCGTCTCGGAATTCCCGAGATGCGTGAGTTGGTCCGACTATGTAGGGACTTGGCTCCTCTTGGGATTTGGCTTGTCTGAGTTGTCTCTCACCAACTCCTTCTCTTTACTTAAATAGTGGACGTTGAGCTGAGGGGATTTGGCGAGAAGCCCTTTTCCAGGTGAGAAGTACGCCCTATCTTCCCCCCAAGAGGTCACCACCTCTGCTGCGTCTTCTGTTAGTGGCAACTTGCATCTTACATCTGAATCTCTGACGCGCTCAGGTGTATCTTTCAGCTTCCCTATTGCTTATCAGATGGGATCTCATGTTGTTCTACAATGGAATCTTGTGTGGCTTTTCCCCCATGCCCGCCCCCCAGCTCCCAACCGCATATTCAGGCCGCTGCATAAATACGCCATTCTGCCTCTGCCACGACACATAACCAACGGCGCAGGCACTACCAGTTTTTAGTCTTTGATAAGAAGCCAATCTTTGATGAAAAATCACATCTCTTTTCTAGAACATTCGATTGCCGCTCCACAGCGTCTTCATGGACGGACTGTCCTCGACTTTGACCTTGTGGCGTTGATGGCTGAGACTCTTGAGGCCATGGCTGCTGATCAGGGTTTTCTAGTCTCTTGTAGAACCGCCTCACTCCTGAATCCTGCTAGCCTATCATAGACTCGAGGCCCGCAAAAGCAACAATCTAAGAGAGCGGTTGGGACGCTCTGGCGTCCACCGCCAAGGTCGGGTTCACTCATGAGAAACTGGGCGACGGCTTCGGCCGTCAGATTTACTTCGCTGGGTCAGAATTCAGGATGACTGGCGTGTCTCCCACATTACAAGAGGAAATTCGCCCGAGACGAGACGGCATGCACGTTCTCCATGCACAAGCTGCTGGGACTGGGCCCGGAGGGTTTTCTGTGATCCAATTCGATTTGAACCTTGTACGTTTTACTAGCCTATAAGCCGTCTCCAAGAAGCTAGGGCCAGGCCTACAGGCGAAGAAGCTCGAATTCTGCACGTGTGAGCCCCTTGGACAGCTTGAGGCGAAGACCATGCGTGGAGGCCCAATCGCCATGGCTGTCCATATCGCGCCAGCCAGTGATTATGATCCTTCATCCCCACCCAATTCAAGCATCGGAATGTCGATGTAAGACTTGCCTTCATAGGCTTCTCTTAACGACATTCTCATTTACGATGACCCAAGCAGAAACACCAATGGTAGGTTAGCCATGTTGATAACGGTAGAAGATACAAGATGCGTGCCCTCACCGGCTAGGTGAGACTATTGTACCAATACACTGGAGCTCGACATCAACCGGGCATGTGCGGCCTACTTTCGGCAACATCGGAGCGGGCGGTGAGGTGCTTCAGTGTTCAAATCGGATGAGACGACGCCCAGCCTGCCGATGTGTAGGACGCTATACTCGCAGGCCTTCCCCAGTCTGCAGCAATATGAGGCTTTCTAAAGGAGCGCGAGGCCATGCTTCGATCGACGATTGTGGAGTCGGACCCCTTCCCCTGTGGGCCGAAACACTTCGTGCAAAGCACTTAAGGTCGCTGTTAGTCGGCGTTGCAAGCCTCGCGGGGAAATCTTTTAAGCGTTTACATATGGATAACTTTGCCTCTCTGACCCCTCCCAAATCTGCAATGCTGACGTGGTCCCTATGTTCAAGTTCGACCCGGATCAGCGTCAGCAATACTCGAAATGTCAAAATCAAGTTCCGGATCAAAGCCCAGGTCAGCAAGGCCGCCAACCCTTAAGATCTTCGTTGGAGGTAAATCAAAGGTGAAGACAGGATGTGTTACATGCAAGTACGTAACTTTTGGATCACTTTGTCCCTGCCGATGATCATACTCACGAACATCTTCGCTCACACCCCGTCAGAAAACGTCACATCAAATGTGACGAAGAGAAACCCGTTTGTAGACGTTGTACCTCGACAGGACGAATGTGTGATGGATACATCACCCCTCCGCCCATGAATAAACGGCGTGAGGCGCCTCCGGCCTTGGTGTCGCCCATTAAACACATCTCTCCCATCCCGGCACGGGCCTCTAGTATAAATATGCCCCCTTCCCAACTACCCGACTGTTCAAGTCAGGAACTCCGATCCGTCTACTTCTTCAAAAATGTGACCGCACCCACATTGATAACTTGGCATAAATGCAACTTTTGGAACTCCCACGTCATGAGTCTTGCTTTCTCGGAACCCTCGGTTAGACATGCAATAATTGCCATGTCTGTAGCTCAGGAACACATGTCGGACGTATACGACGTTATTCAGGGTGATGTGCAGATTCACGAATCCGTCACGGAGGCCCGGAAAAAATTCGCTCTGGAACATTACACCAAATCCGTCGCTCTACTTGCCAAATGTATCGGCGAGGGCGGTGCTGGAATTCAAGAGACCGCAATGATTAACTGTATCATTTTCGTGACATACAACTTCATGTGTGCAGACCTTAATACGGCCATGTCGCATCTCCGCAGTGGTGGGAAGATTTATGACAAATGGGATAAGGTTCGTCGCGGAGCGAAATATGGAGGCGAAGCGTCACTCGATGTGGACTTGGCTAGTATGTTCAAGATTCTAGGCCTGTATGCTTTAGAGGACGATTCACCCCAACCTACGCCACTCGAACAATACCATACTTTCCCCAACTTATCCAACGCAAAATGGTCAATTGAGAATCTCATCGCAGAAGGAACTTCTCATTTTCGAGATGGATCTATGAGGTCTTTCAATTCCCCAGACAACCCACCTACGCGGCACGTCCAGGAAACCGAGAACGCATACCATTATAAGCTGAAACAATGGGCTTTCGACTTTGAATCGCTTGTATATTCCATCAATAGAGAGTTTACTGTCGAGGAACAAGACGAAATTACCTCTTTACGTGTTCGGCATTTGTTCGCAGTAGCATGGTTGTGGTCAGGCTCACCTCCTAGCAAAAGAGAGCCCTTTGATATTTTCTGCAGCTTAGTTCAAGCATCGGATTGCATGCTAAAAGGATGTTGGGAAAACAAATCTTGGGCCACCAACGACCGACTAGTTCTTTGCGATTCGAGGATTTGGCCAGCTCACTCGGTTCAAGGCATGCGTAGCTACAGGTCATCAAAGAAGCAGATGGCTTTAGCCCTTCTTACTCAACATTATTCAGATCTCCTACCACGGCAATAGTAGTTGCTATTGCGCTTTTGTTCGTCGAGATACCCAGCAATACTAGTTGCTATTGCGCTTTTGTTCGTTCAAATACCCAGCAATACTAGTTGCTATTGCGATTGTTCGCTCAGATACCCGGCAATACTAGTTGCCATGCGCTTGTTCATACATATACCCGGCAATACTAGTTGCCATTGCGATTGTTCGTTTAGATACCCGGCAATACAAGTTGCCTCCAGTTACGTCTCAAATATATATACCACCAATAGATTTATGCAAATAGAATTGCTTTCGCACAGCTGCCACTGATGGATGCTGGCATATGAAACCATGCATTTGTCAGGCAATTTCAAAGCCCTTTAGTGTGATGTCCACCATGTCCCGGCGGTGCGGCACGCAGCTTACCTAGCCGGTTGTCGGCGGCGGGGTAATTTCAGGCAAATTCTACGCCGCAAAGCGGTGTAGCCGCACGATCTATACCCAGCCGGATCTCATGAACTCATTTTCATGGCCTGCATCTATTTCCTTGCTCTTCGATGTTTTCAAACTTGCCTTTCATTCGCAATTTGAGCAAGATCTCTCTCTACCCCCAGGAATGTTTCAGCATCTATATCATTTCACTATTATCCCTTTCCTTGCAATTTCTGTATCGAGATGTTGCAGTGCGTCAATTGTTAATGAATTTGATTTCATAATTATAGGTGGAGGAACTGCTGGTCTCGCTGTTGCCAACCGTCTTTCGGAAATCTCTTCAATGTCCGTTGCTGTAATCGAAGCGGGGGACAAAGTCTTCAACAATCCCAATGTCACGAACCCTAATGCTTTTACCGTCGCTCTCGAGACTTCAATTGACTGGCAATATTCCACGACAAATCAGACACATGCAGATGGTCGGATTATGCCATATCATTCCGGGAAAGCACTCGGTGGAACAAGCACCATCAATGGTATGATTTTCATTCCACTCCTCATTTCAACAAGGATGCCGTCAAATGCTAACGTAATTTAGGAATGACATATATCCGAGCGGAAAAGTCACAGATTAACACTTGGGGCGTCCTCGGAAACGAAGGCTGGTCTTGGGATGAACTCCTTCCGTACTACAAAAAGAGCGAAGACTTCTCAATCCCGACTCTAGCACAGGCCGCTTCAGGTGCCACTTACGATCCAGACTACCACGGCGAAGCTGGACCACTTAAAGTAGGATTTACTTACGGGACGCTAAACGGCTCTTTATTTGACATTGTGAAAGCCACTTGGAATGGATTGGGTATTCCGACCAATACCGATTTGAATGGAGGCCAAGTACGTGGAATCAGTGTTTTCCCCAGTACCGTGGATAGGGACGCAAATCTTCGCGAGGATGCGGCGAAAGCTTATTACTACCCGTTCCAGAGCCGACCAAATTTATTTGTCTTTCTCAACACGACGGCAAACAAGATTGTTTGGGAAGAAACGACGGATGCCGAGAAAATTGCAAGTGGGGTTCAAGTTGCCCTTGCAAATGGGACGCTAACCACGTTGAACGCAAAAAGAGAGGTGATTGTTTCCGCGGGGTCTCTCAGATCTCCAGCAATTCTTGAGCTCTCTGGAGTTGGAAACCCAGAGTACGTAATATGACCCCTCAAAATATACTGCTGCTCACAAATATAGCATCTTAAGCAAATTTAACATCCCTTGCATTGTCCCCCTCCCAGGCGTCGGCGAAAACCTGCAAGAACAACCGAACAACGACTTTGCCGGCTTTCTCAACACCACACAAAACGGCTCCGTCCCCTACGTAACCTATGCCTCTTTACCTGATTTCCTCCCCTCCCTCTCCCTCCCAAACCGCACCGTCCTCCCTCTTTGGGCCAACAAAATCGCCAACTCACTCAAAACCTCCCTCCCCACTTCCACAATCCTCCACCTCCTCACAATCCAATACGACCTGCTCACCCAACAACCCAACCCCGTCCCCGACGCCGAAATCCTCTTTGCCTCCACACCCTCCTATGGCGCGGGACCTAGCACTTTACTCGTCACAGCATTCTGGCTTCTGCTCCCATTCTCGCGCGGGAATATCCATATCCAAAGTTCAGATCCTTCGGTATACCCAGCCATTAACCCTAATTTCTTCCTGGTTGATTTTGATCTTGAGGTTACAGTTGAGTTGGCGAGGTTTGTGAGGAGGTTTTGGACCAGTGAGCCGATTGCTGGGTTTGTGCAGATGATATCGCCTGATTTTAGGGTTATTGGGCAGAATGCGACGGATGAGGTGTGGGGGAGTTGGGTTAAGGAGAATTGTAAGTTCTTCTACTCCTTTAGATCACCAAAATTCAGGGGTTTGAGATCAAGATTAAAATGATGCTAATATTTAGGGTCATTTAGTTGTAGGCAATTCTCACCCGATAGCGACAGCGGCTATGATGCCAAAGGAACTTGGAGGTGTAGTGGATGCGCGGTTGAAGGTTTATGGCACGGTGAATGTGAGGGTTGTGGATGCGAGTGTGATGCCGTTTCAGGTTAGTGGGCATTTGTCCAGCACTGTATATGCGATTGCGGAGAAGGCGGCGGATATGATTAAAGAGGATATGGGGGGAGATGACTATACTGCTGAAGTGTGAGACGAAGTCGCTGTTGCGCTCTAACTTTCGTTGGTTAAAAAAAATATTACAAATGGCCATTGACGGGAAAGTCTTAAAAATTTCCATTATCAAATAGATATTCGAACCGTGGTATTTTTTGGTGTTGTTGAAACGGGTCGAAATTTTCTCCTTTCATTCGCGTAGAAAAAGTGGTGTCCGCCCCCCCTTTTTTTTCTTTTTTTTGCGGGGTCAATCAGCGCCCCACAATCTGATTCGGGAAATCACCGGCCGATCCTAGCGTCATAATTTCAACATTGCTTACTACTCTTCTACTGTAATTATCATTTATCTATTCTCATTTATTCTATTTCTAAAACGGCTCGATTAACCAATTTCCAACCTCAAAGCATCATACTGAACATAAGTTGTCTGCGGCAACACCGCACTCTCATAATCCGTAGCATTAGCCGGAAGACTCAAAATAATCTCATTCTTACCCACGACGAGAAAATCTGCATCGAATACGAATTTGTTGGCGATGTTGTAGCAAATGACTGCTGAGCGGACGGCGCAGGAACTGCTGTGGTAATACCTAAGCACACAAACAAACAAATGTTAGCATGCTGTCCATCATCGGATGAAAAGGGTTAAGAGGTTTAAAAAAAGGGACTTACGGAATAACCCAAGGTTCCAACTCCCTCCCATTAACAACCACCGTATACGGCAGATTAGCAAACGGCTCACTAGCATTAAAAATATCCGTATTCCCCGCAGCGGTCTTCGCACCCGCCAACTGAACCGTGAACGTCGCTTGCCCCTTTCCACCCTCCTTTCCCCCTCCATTTCCCTCTCCACCTGTTAATTGACTAGCATCCATCTCCCACACAATAGTCCAATTATTCACATCCCTCGTATACGGCACCGTTCTCAATGAATTAGCTTGCCCACCAAAAACAGACCAGTGAACATAATTCATATCTTTTGAAAAGTCGCTTTTGCCCACCTCGAATGTGACGCCGAAGGGGAAATCGGTGGGGAAATCGTAAATCGCCCAGTAGATGCGATACTGAGAGGGGCGGAGGGGGTGAGTGGTTGAGGGCGCGTACCCGTGCAGGTATTCGCCGCTGCTTTTATCTGGTATTCCTATACGCCAGATTTCTATCCCAGAGGACTCTTCTTCCCACTTGGCGTATGTGGGTGTGGTTTGCGGTTGGTTAGGGGTGATGACGATGTCGTCTTGTGTGTACTGTCCGAAAATCCCCTCGCCGTAGACTGTTAAACGGTAAACCCCCGCCTTCACGGAAGGGATAGTGACATCTCCAGTATCGGGGTCGATATCCGCCCAGTACTGATACGCGGTAACATCTTGAACATTATCTTGGAAATCAACACCGTTTTGAGCGAGGACTGCAATTGGGTTCTTGACTCCCGATGGGAGATCGATGTGCGCTTTCCAGGTGGTGCGGTTTGAGGATGGGACGTAGCCGGGAACGTGGGGGCGCGATGGAGTCGTAGAAAGGGGTGTTCCAGGTGGGGGAGTAAAATTGGAGGGCGTCGAGGCGAAGTTCTTCCATGGTTGTTGAGGGAGTGCCTTTGTTGAAGTAGTAGTATTGCTGTTTTATTTGTCAGATTTGAAGGGAGATTGAAGTGATTGATAACTTACGGGTCCGAAGGTTCGATCAAATCCATCGGTGATATTTGGCGTTCCATCACCATGATGATTCGAAACTACTCTTAGTTAGATTTAAATCACCTCGCTGTGGAAAAGGGGAACAAGCCAATATAATTATACACAATCCCATCCACAATCAAATCCGAATGCAGCGGGCCCCCAAAATAAGTATCCTTGGTATTCATAACTAACCACGACCCAAACGTCGAACCATCATCACTCGCCGACCCATCAGCATACATCCCATGCACATCGTGATCCCTCCACGTGTCCTGAAACGTATATTTCGTGAAATAATCAGCCTCCTGTTGCACATACGGATCATTGGGCGTATTCCCTAAATACCAAGTTGCGTCTTGGACGACGACTTCGTGGCTTGTTGCGTTTTTGGAGGGGAGGGGAGCGTATTGGTTTTTGTTAGTGAGGAGGTGTGTCCAGAGGGGGGTGTTGGGGCGGAAAAGTGTGCGGAATTCTTGGAGGTTGCGGAGGAAGGGGGTGCTTATGTTGTGGTATGTTAGGCGACTGAATGTATGTAGACCTGTTTCTCCGTCTCGTAAGAACCAATATTGCTCTAGGGTTTGGCCGGTAGGTGGATATGTTTCGCTCATCAGGATGCCGCCGTAAGAAGTTTTGGTAGAATCAATGCCAGAAATGAGTTGGTATTTTGGAGCAATGGAGCCAGGTGTGTAGCTTCCTGAGGGAATGCAGTAACAGTCGAGATAGGGCCCGATGCCACTATTTCCAGAACCGGTGGCGCCGCCTGGTGTGGGAGTTACATAGTTGAGTGTTCCGAGGAGATCTTGCCCGTCGAGTGATAACTTGTCGATTGCACCTGTTGATTTGTTGACTGCGGCAAAAAGACGGTCATTGGATAGAACCTGGAAGAATTTAGCTACTCTCCAAGTATTTTATTTTATAAGATAAACAGTTGAGCATTCTCATTTGATTTATAATCAGACATTTTCAAAGTCGACGCAAAGATGATCTTCAAGGATTCCTTTCGAGTTCTTTTCTTACCAAGCAGGGAACTTGAACTATGCGAATAAAACAACTAACCAATTGTAAACTGTCCTCAGTCGCATTGAGAACTGCTGCCACATGGCAAGCTAGAAATAAAACCACGAAAAGTAACCCCTTTCCTTTCCTATCACGAAGGAGTGGCGATTTTAAAATCATATTGCCAAACTTCGTCAGAATCTCTCATGAAAAAAAAATCAAGTAAACCGTTTAGGAGAAAAAATATTAAAATTCGCCAGGAGCCGGCATGATTTTAATCATCATCCTCATTGTATTCACATTTAACTAGTCATGTAAAAGCGTTAAACTTGTTCAGGGGCAAACCTATTCCTGGCCTCCCCGGAGTCGCTTGACCGACATTGCGGGGCACCAAAATTACCCCGCCAACACCACTCTCGGTACATAATCCCACGAACTCAGGGTCCATCAGAGGCTAAATAGAGCATCGTTCGCTGCACTGGAAGTTCTCGGGTGCTTGGCTCCGGTCGAAAAAGTATTTTGTAGGTGGAAAAATTTTGAGATCAACTCGACTTGAGGATAACTTCATGTTCCCCGCAAATGCCAAGACTTTTCGCGGGGAATGGCTCACGAATATTATGATGCTGTTGGGAGTAGGATTAGGTGATTTTCTGGATCTCGTGGAGATAGATTGTCGTTATTTTGATGATTTTGAAAACTTTTTCATCGCCGCTCGCCCGGAATTGTCTTCTCGAACGGTGTTCGGAATGGATTCTCCGTCTGAAGATGTAGCTAGAGGGAACGAATATAACAAATATAAGGATCAACGGATTCTAAAGCATAAAAGTTTTTGAAAAGGAAACAGAAAAAAAATGACAGAACTCACGATTTTCCTTCTAAAATTTCAACTCACCTCAACCTCAAAACCATGAAACTCTCCCTCCCCTCTCTCTTCGCAACAATAGCTTCCTCTCCCACAACCGCATCAGCTCTCCCAAGCCATGCCCACCAAAACAAACCAGCAGCGTTCTACCTAGCAGGTGACTCGACAACCGCAGCCCAATCTGCTGGCGGTGGCGGTACGCTTGCCCTCCCCCCTTCCTTCCTCTTGCGAAAACATCCTAACCTCAAGCCAGGATGGGGAGTCGGATTCCTCAAAACTTTGGTCAACGGAGCAATCGGCACTGATCTTGGCTATAACGGAGCAACGACCGAGTCTTTCGTAGCTGGTGGAGCGTGGGCGAATGTCATTGATGCGGTAAACAGAGCTAAGGTGGATTATACGCCTTACGTGACGATTCAGGTATATTTTGCGCCCTGGTTTCAAAATTTAACAAGTGAAAGGGAATGCTGACAATGAGGAAGTTCGGACATAACGATCAAAAGCCTGCAGCGAATATTAGTATTGAGGAATTCTCAGCAAATTTGAAGGAACTGGCAACTGAAGCACTTGCTGCAGGTGGTATGCCCGTAAGCCTCCCTCATCTCCCTAAAGCTTTCTATGTACCGGCCTTTAAATTTAGTCTAGATCCTCGTAACTTCAATTAGTCGCCGGAATTTCAATTCTTCCAGCCTTGTCATCGAAGATTTGGCACCGCAAAGAGCTGCAACGATCGCAGTGGCAACATCCATGAACGTATCGTATATTGACTTGAATGAAGCATCAACAAAGTATCTGGATAGTATTGGGAGTGCTGATGCTGCGACATATAATCGTATCCCGACGGACTTTACGCATTTAAATCCGGCAGGGAGCGTCTTGTTTGGCGCGATGGTTAGTTGGCTGGTGACCACTACGCTTGGTTGTGCTGAAGATATAGAGCCGTATACTTCGCCTAATAGAACGGTGGTGGAGGCGATTAAGGATGGGGTGTATATATTTCCATCAGTTTAAGCCAACACTCATTTTGAAACCAATTCGAGTTGAAAAGGAAAGTGACTACACTGACAAACTACACTGACAAATTCCTATCACTAAGGGGCCTTTTCAATGCCTTGCTTCTCTGCACAGGTCCTTTCCGGTCATTAATCAATCGGCTAAAGCAAGGTTCTCTGACGCCTAACACTAAAGGCAACAACACATTGACTTAAAGTTAAACCACTAAAAATAAGTCAATAAACAACAAAGTAGCAGCCAATCATACAAGGCCAAATTGCTAACTTGAGGGCGGTCTGAGAAGTCGGAAACGGGCTTGCGCTAGAGGCTCTATAAAACATAGAGTGGGGGAATTTAAAATGCCTTTGCATCAACATTTGTAGAATATCTGACGATTCTCCGCCACCTTTCCCACAAAATATGTCGACAACAGAACGATATCTTAGAAGACTTCATCATTACACAACAACAACTTTTTTGTGCTAGTGGCTTACTTCTTGAAAGGACTAACACCTTCAAGCACAACTCTCCGAGATAAGAGCCCAGCTATGTGCGATCACACGGCGTCGTTTCTATAGTACAAGGTTTGCCATCTTGGAGAAATCGTTTTTGATGCATGATGTACTGTACTGACTATTATCCAGTTCCGGCGCTTTCTCTGCACGGATACTCAGTCGATTTCTGAACTATTCGACCATCTATTAAGTACTCGCACCAAAGAAACGAGATATCAAATACTCGATCAAGATGTCTGTCAAGTAAGCAATTTTCAAAACTATAGAAACCTGCAAACGTAACTATTGCGTATTAATGCCCTGAGCAGAATTATTTCGAAGCCTACTCTCTCGAATAACACCGCTAACAAAAATGTCTCAATCTACGAAGCCGTAATCCACGGGTACCGCTACAAACAATTCAAAAAGAACAAGGACTTCTACATCGTCCACGATAGTGGTCGTCTCGAGGCTGACGCGCCAAAAATCAAGTACGTCGTCTTTGAAGAAGAGGACAACGTGTACACCGTTCTGAAGTGCAACCATATCCGTAAGCATGCAAAGCCGCACCGATTTAGGGCCGAGAAATGCGGACCCATCTCCACCATTTTTCGCACTTATGGCTATGACCCAAAGTCGTTTACGGCCGTGCATAAGATTCACAAAGAGAATGGTGTAATTTCTGCGTGAAAGGACCCGGGACAAGATCACTCTCACCTTCCTTGCTGGAATGACGATGTTGAGGTTCGTGCTACGGCGGAGGCTTTTGATGTTGGTATTTTTGTCAGCGAATTGAACGTCTTGGATAGTTGGGAAGTTGTGTCGACCGAGCCGAGGATGAGGTGTTCGTTCTAGTTTAGATGCGGTACTCTTGTGGATTGGCGCGGGGGAGACATACAACATTTGAATTTTATATAATACAGCATTGCATACCATCGTGGGATGACTAGGTGCTTTGGAGAGAAATTGAGGTTGTCAGTACGAATATGTGACTATAAATTCCAAAGTGATGAAACGAAACGCAAAGTGAACAATAAACTATTAGAGGCAGAAATTAGTCCACTGGGACATCGCTTTGGAAGAGAAGATGATAAATGCTGCGCAAGACAGTGTAAAGTATCACAACAATCAGGGGAGTTGGTTTTCATCCATTTCCAAACGCAGGTCAAATTTCAACAGAGTGATTGGTTAATATTATCATTAGAGACTCAGGTGTATTCATCATTCATGGATAGTCCGGTGCCCTGCGCAAGGAGCGCTCCTGCCCGAAATTTTCTAACAGGCCAAGTTGTAGATAGGATTACGGTTCGAATCGATGACACCGAACGAAGGACTGGCAGAAAAGTCTTGAAGTGTGTACCAAAATGTGTGTCCAGAATTGAAGGCCGAGCAAGCAACGGATGACCAGTACTGTTGGGCATTTGCCACGCTTGGAAAAGCTTGGTTTTCAGTTGGTCCGGAAGTAGGCCATCCTGTCTCGGTGATCCAAACCCACGCACCAGGCTTGACATTGTTGACGACATTCCTGACGGCCTGCACAGAGTCCCAGAACAAGGTGTAGCCTTGGTCAATCGGGTTGGCTTCTGTACTCTGGAAGTATGGGTAGCCGTCCGTGCCGATGAAGTCGGAGGCTTGAATTACAGCAGTATTCGCCCCACTGACCCATGCTGTCCAAGTATCGACATGTCCAACCTGCACATTTGTGCTATATCCAGGAACCGTCGAGAGCATTCCTCTGACATCGTAGATTTGTTGTGCAAGTGTACTCGCCGTCGTGTCGCCCCGATATAAATCTTCGCTACCCACACTGACCGCCACGATCCATCCAAATCCGTATTGTTGTACCGCAGAGAGGAGGGCTTGTTTTTCGGCATTGTAATGGTTCGCATCTTCGGCCCAGACACCAACGAGGATTGTTCCTCCAGTGGCGATTGCTGCTGGCACAGCATTTGCAAGTGTGTTGCAATCGGAAGAGGCATAGACTCGTATACTGCCGAAGCCACCAGGGAGACTTTTCATTGTGTTGAAGTCATTTTCCCAATCGGATTGGGACTTGCAGGCGCCATTTGCGAGATTGGCTTGGACGTTGAAGCCTTTCCAATATGCGTTTGCTCCAGTGGCGAGGGAGGCTGCGAGAGCCAAGGCATATGCTGCTGCTTTCATAATGAAGGAAATGGTATTAATGATATTAACGAAGGTGTGGAAATAGGTATGAGATCGCTCCGAGCAGAGAGGGCACAGGAGAGGTGATGGAGGAGAGAAGAGAGGTGGAGTTGAAAAGAAGGAGAGGGGAAGTGCTACCTGTCTTCATACTTAAGTAGATCGCATGACCCAGTTTTCGTGCAAACAGCTATTCATCCGGACGCACTTTCTCGTGTTTCTCAATGTCATTCGGGAGAGACAATGTTTTTTTTTTTACGGGGATGGAAGTTGACATGGCGAGTGGAACTTTCCCGGCACTAAATTTGCTGCTATATTTAGACATGCCAATGCCGGAAGCCGGTGGGGTTTGCAGGAAATATAATCTTAATTGGACGACCAAATTATTTTCTCTTTGGCTTTCGAAATAACTTTCCTTGGAAACCCCGCTTATTGGACAGATTGCTTATTGAATAATGCTCGTGGGTCTTAGGGAGGTTGGAGGGCTTTTCCCTGGCCAGCTCTTTTTGACCTCGTTCTTGGCGTTACAAATTTTGATAACGGTCTCCCAGTGGAGCCAGAGCAAGACTCCTTGATCTGGATAGGATCTGCAAAGTTATCCTTGAGGTTCTCGTATTTTTATTTTACCTAACAGCGGAGTCACAACCTCACACGATACTTCAGCATGTTCAGCAATCGGACATTCCAATGTTGCACCATTTTTACACAACAAATCTCCATCACAGCGAACGTTACCTCTGTTGGCGTTGCATGATGAATGACAAACGCTGAATGACCTTTTCTTTGTCGAACCTAGTCAAACTTTCGTTACCAGTCAACTGTTAGATGTGTCGAATTTCAATGGGAAGTAAATTCAGTCGAATTGCTTTTGAATTTTATTCGCGAGCAGTGTGCTTAAATATTCACGTTCAAAATGGCCAAGTGTTCTATAGCATCTACAAATCTTAAAGTCAAGATTCTAATAGGGTGGCGCGATGGCGCCGATGCAAGCGATGCGTGTTTTTCACCCCGCAATATTTCTAAGGGGCATTTTTTGGTATTGGCTCGTAAAGCCGGCGAGACCCTCAGTCCTGGGCTTCCAATAGACGATGCGACACATAATCGTCGAAAAGTTCGTTGAGCGAAAACAACCCCCTCCGGAAACGCATGTTGAACCTCGTGATGCCAGAAATCAGCTGTTCTGAAGATGTCTGAATGGGTGCTCAATTGTTGAATCACAACCCCAATCAATGGCAACCATCCCAAATAGGGTTTCCTAGCGTACTACAACCCTATAATACGAGAAGCGATTTTTATCGCACCATCGCTTCCCTTGCAAACATAATCTTACATTGGGAAAAAAAGCCGTTACCAGCTGCCTTGAAGAGACACCTGCATTCCCATATGCAGCAAACCTTAAAAGAGTGGCACTCTGATGTCACTGTGAGAATCTGACAGGTACCGAGTTGCGGGGAAGTTTGCTTGAAGAATTCCGGTGGAATTGATCCGATGCACGTATGATTGTGGTCAATTTATCCGCTTCTGTTATTCCGATTCCACGTGGTTTGCACCTAAGAATTGTACTTACTAAGTATGAGTAAGTATTCTGAGTTAGGATTGCAGCGTGCTTTGCTGTTCTATAAGACAGATAATTCAGGTGCCATTTTATACCTAAGTGCTAAAATATCGGCAACTTCAATTCCTCATACAAACGAGTCGATATTCTTGAATTTTATTATGACTTTCCTACTCTTTCGATTAATCGTGATAATCTTTACTCTCACTACTGTAACTTCCGCAGCTAGCGTTTTGTCTCGTCAAACTCCGTCTAACTACTTCTGCGATGAGACCGGAGGTGGCTACGGTAACTTCTCAGTTTACAACACGCAAACAGGCGAAACAGTTGGATGCTTGGATGAGTATGCACGTTGGGTAGTTGATGGGTCTTGTGCCCTTTTCAACACTGTCCAACACATTGGTGGTGAGGATTTTCCCCCACCTAATTTCTTTGCATAACGGAAGGGAAATGAAAACCAGGCGCTTTCAAAGAGAGCATGAGATATAATTTACAACTTCTTGATATTTTTCAATTTCAGGGGGAGAAAACAACGAAGACTGGCTCCAAACTGCTGCCGGCTTTTGCCTTCTCGAACCCGATTCCGCCATCCAAAACGGGTTTCTATTTTACTGTGACCCCTCAATCCCATTCAACGAGGACACTACTACCCTGTTCACCGCTCGTGCACTTTATCCCTTCTCCTGTCCCATTCTCCCACACCAGAAAGTTGCTAAACAAATATTTCTTGGCTTTTAGTGTATCCAGCTTCAACCCGAAGCTGGACTCAGCAGATATGAAGGCCATGTTGTTTACTCTTAAACTGCTTTGGAGCAGCCGGTTGGTGACCAGGCAATGAATGTTACTTATCAACCCCTGACGGGTGCGGTGGGGATTCCGATTAAGCTTTTTTGGCAGGCAGCTTGAGGTTCTCGGTTCTGAAAGGTGAGGGGCACGGACAGCGGCCAAGTTGGAATTCACGTTCTGGTTAAAATTAAAATTGAAAAGATATTTATGTGTCATGTTAGACTTGATCTAAGTGAGGTATCTAAGTAAGATTGTGTATGAATGAGACCTCGAAAACGCGAACCTTCAACATTGAGATGTAGAAAGAGAGTCCTGAAATTCATACCGGCCTAGCGAAAGAAGCCTAGAATTTTGGCGGTTTAGGGGCTAACCCTTTGCATTGGGGGGAAGGGTGTATTTTGTAATTCTAGTTACATTTCCTTTTTCGCTATTTGAAATTGACGCAAGATTTTTGTTCTATCCCTAAATAAAATACTGAATTGTACGCGGAAGCTCTCATCGAAATGGTGATCCGCCCGCTAAGCGATCCAACGCCACGTTTTGTCTTAACCCTCCCTCATCCTGCCGAACAGCTGCTCTGGTCTCGGCATCTATTTCACAACGCCCTTCGTGGTTTTCCTCAAATTGTGCGTTGCGAGCCCCACAAAGACAAATCCAAGAACAGCAATAAGCTCTGGTATGAAGCTGAGACCGATTTTCAAACCCATATTCTCGCTCATCAAGTTGAGATTTTTCGAGGGAGCAACGATGGCGAGGACGCTGTAGAGTACTCTGATGCTAGCGAAGGGGAGTGAAAATAAGACGGCGTACAATAACTAGTTCATCAGGTTAGCAAATCAATTCCTAACCTGTACAAGTGTAAGTTTAAGCATACCATAGTTCCACCACTAAAGCCTGGAGTATCTTTCGTCCGCTGGCTCAACAATAAAGAAAACAAACCCCATATAATGAGCACCACCCACGCAAGTAACAGTACAATTATTCCGACTTTAAGAAGAGCTAAGGTCCCAGAACTCACGGCACCACCCTTGAATGCGGAGCTCCCACAGACGATGAGCGCCAGGCCAGTTATCACGATGAAATGGTAGCAGGCAATGATCGGCCACTCTCTGGCTGCGCGTAGTTTTGCATTCCTATAAGAACGTCTGTTTGTAAGAATTAGTATCAAGAGACTTGGAAAATCATGAGGTGGTGGAGGCTTACGCTTCATGGAGAATTCCAGAAATCCCAATGAGAAGCGGGGATAGACCAATACTTGAAATTGTAGCAGCCGTAGTACTTGGTGTGCCACTATTATCTGCACTGATGGATAAAGCACCACCGACAATTCGGAGGCTGCAGAACGCGAGAATGTAAAACCAGCCAAGGATACCGGGACGGCCGTGGCGGATCAAGATGTAGATGGTTGGAAATGACAGCGTTAGGTAGATGGCAAGTTGAACTTTATCGAGAGCACTCATTTTTGATAGACTGGAGGTGAATCTCTTCCGACTGTTGGATACGCAAGGTCGTGATCATAAATGGATTTTTGGGTTAATTTGGAGTTTGAGGAGCGCCTTTGGGGTAATGTTGTTCCTGTTTTTGACTTCTGGAATTGAAGAAGTAGCACAGTGTGATAGAGGAGACAATGACTAGGAGGGTTCTCATCTTGTCTTTGGGATATTTAAGATAAAGCAGCAAACGCCATTCAGCTAGGAGGAAAGAAGTGTGGGAAGTAGGAGAAGGAGGAGGCGTGGCCACAATCCTAAGCGCCGGCTGGCTGCATAACTAGCGCTGATTAAATAGAGTTGTTTTGCAGAAGCTGGGTTTCAAGAGTTTATCTAATTTATAATGAATTATCGAAGAACCTTACCATAACTTCTTATCCGTCCCCTTGTTTAGTATACCAGAAATCACGGATGTATTTTCGATTGGCCGGAAACTGACAGCAAACCTCTTTTAACATAGCAAAAGGTTTTTTATTTATTTTGTATTAATATTGTATCTTTTATCCTTCTAGGCTACTTTAGAAGTCAAAATTATGAGCAGTTGATATAACGAGAGAGAAAACACTTGAATATTCTACTAGTATTTTATGTAGTTGAAGAAAACATTTTAAATGTATATTATAAAACCCCCTGATAAATACGAGGGCGATCTAAAAAAGAGTGAATGGCGGAAGCGCTCCCTGTGACTGAATAATAAGCGGTATGCGTCTGCCTGCCTGCATGATTGGCCAACGAAGGAGAGTGATCATGCAGCGAGCGAGTAACCCTGTCTAAACGATACCGAGCTGAACTTCGGACTCGGAAAAGCGTATTATTGGCCGATATCTCAATTTTTAATTTTGCAGAAAATCCTCGGTATCGTTCCTACGAAACCGATCATACAATTGTTGAGCATCACGACCAGTAACCTTATCGATTCCCCTGCAGTTGGATTGCGGCTCGGATTAGAGAGGAAGCAGGAGGAGTTCATCTGCATCGAGTTGGAAATGCCTCGGTTGTATCACACGAAGTCAAAGACTGGGTGTGAACGGTGTCGAGCTCGTCGAGTAAAGGCAAGTTGTTCTTTTTACCTTGCTTGTGTCAGTACGTGATAGTATCTTGCTTGGATTGCTGCCGGCTTTTCAAACATGCTGAATGTATGAGAAGAGTGGTCGCAAGGCGCGAAAGCATGGTGGATAGGAGCCTATGGTCCTACCAATACCCTAAAAGACCCCCAAAGTCCCGTGCCTCTAACCCATATACCTGGGTCCAGACTTGTGCATCCGAGACATGCCACTGACTTTGCCACAGTGTGACGAAAACAAGCCACTTTGTAACAACTGCCACCGCCATGGAGTACCATGCAGTTACAGAAATCCAACCCAGAGTTCTTCCAAATCACTTTCCTCCAATCCTATCAAGCCAACAGAGCCAGTAGAACCAGCAGAACCAGTAGAACCAGTAGAACCAGAAATAGATCTCCTTCAAGAATACGATTTACCCAACCTCTCTCTAGGGCCGCCAGATATCCACGAGGAATGGGCCAGTGAAACGCCCTATTCATCCGAAATCGACGATGTAACCATCTTCGACCTCCGCGAATCCACATCCCGCCGCTTGCTGGAACTCCGCTTGCTACAAAACTACATCACAGAAACAAGCAAGACCTTCGGAGCATGTCACCACGCCGCCATCCGCCACACGTGGTCCGTGGAAATACCCAAGCTAGCATTCCAAAACGTAAGCCTGCTTTACCAGATCTTCTCCATCTCAGCCCTACACCTCCTCAAATCGGAGCCGGATAACCGCGAGCTACTCATTGCAAGAGAGACGTACCAGGGCCTTGCGTCGCGTGAACATCGACGCGCGGTTGCGAAATTAAGCTCGAAGAGTGCTGATGCTGTTTGCTGCACTTCGAGCTTGATCTTTATAGACGCATTCGCATCGCTGCAAGAGCGAGCAATCGAACCGTATGAACCGCCCATGGGATGGCTGTATATGGCTAGAGGAGCTGGATCGATATTTAAGATCGGAATAGATAACCTGCTGGACCCGCAGGACCGCAAGGAAGCGAAGATACTGGCTATCTCGGATCCGCAACCCTATTTTGAGAATGCAAATAAGTTGTTCGAAGAAGAAAATAGAGGCAGTTTGTTGGGCTTGCTTACTCAAGACATCCCAGGTGAGGAATGGAATCAAGCAACACGGGAAGCGTACGAGAAGGCGCTGAGTTATATTGGGTGGGTGCAGCGTACGATTGACGATGGCGAGAATGTACTTGGTGTCTGTAGGAGATTTATGGCGTTTGCGATCTTAGCCCCGAAAAGCTTCATCGAGTTTGTAGAGGAGAGACGTCCACGGGCGCTGGTTATTCTTGCCCATTTCTTTGCTCTTGGATTCCAGATGCGGGAGATTTGGTGGGTTGGGAAGACTGTCCAGAGGGAGATTCAAGGGATTCAGAACGTGCTACCACCAGAATGGCAGCCGTTGATGGTTCAACCTTGTTTGAAGGCCGGGCTGATTATCGCCTAAACTGGCAGAAAATGGTGAGAAAGCTTACCTGACTTAGAACTATAACCTGGATGGTGAAGAGCGATTCTCAAATTGTGCTAAGTCTATATACCGAAATTGGAAAGCTTTGACTGTAGCTTGATTGTTGAGCTTAGCGTCTAGATTTTTTTATCTTGTTTGAGGAGAGACGCCCACCTATGCGCATTAGTTATTGTTACTCATTTTTCACTCCTGGATCACAGATGAAAGATTTTTAGTTGGTTGGAAGAATTGTTGATAACCAAAAATTTAGGGAGAGGCCTATGGTTTTAGCGGTTCAGGGGTTCGTCCGGCGACCTGGACCCCTGTTTTAATCAGGCTGAGCCCCTGAAGTATTAATATTATCTGAACTCTTTTTCAATTACGTGACCTGCACCAGCTACTGTGAGAATAAAAAAAAAATTAATAACAACCTCTCACGGATCATTCCCCAAGTCCTCCCCAGCCAGATCCTTTCGAAAAAAGCTAACATCAACCTTCCTCCCATCCGGCATCATCGCATATTTCCCACACACACCCNNCTCCTCCCACCCAACCCTCAAATAAAATTCCCTCGCCGCACTATCCTTCACAGTACTCAGCGTCAATAACTCCTTGCCTCTTCCTTTAGCGAATTCCTCCACGTGTCGCATTAGCTTTCGTGCGAGGCCGAGCCGCCGATAAGAGGATGAGATTATCAGTTTGTTAATCTCGGCGCGGTGTGAGTGTGTTGGTTTCGGGGACGCTGCCAATTGTACTACGCCTATTAGTGTTGGTAGTGTTCTGGTTGGGGTTAAGGTTGATGTCGATGTGGATGGGAAGAGTGGTGTAGTGAGGATAAAGAGGTAGGTTAGCGTTGGAGTTTTTTCGATTTCTGAAGCGACATCGAGCCAGTATTTGTTTGCGCCTTCGGTTGATAAGTTGGAGAGAAACCCGAGAGAGTTGCCTTCTTCAACGCTTTCTTGGAGGAGGTGCGTGAGTGAATCTTTGTCGTGAAGCACTTCGGCTGCAGTAGTAAGCCTTGTGATTGCATAGCTGTCTATGGCCTCTTGAGGCATAATGTCTGGACTTGTATTACGTATAATATCTGAAATATTTTTTTCGTTAATGAATTTAAAGTTCTTTGCAAAATGGTGGTGGTTTTAAATTCGAATGGAGGATATATGCAGTGTTGCAGGGTCCCGTGGATTGTGAGTCATAATTGTGGTAATTATAGATTCATTCGTACCTACAGCTGATCCATCTTTATCAGGTTTACTATTATTTAACCCCCTCTCGATAAAGGTGTGGAAAGATCTCCGAACAAAAAGTCGCAATTTCGGAATTTGTTTTACTATTTAGTAGTAACGTATCAACTTGAGTATAAACAAAATATATACTTCGCCTGTAGACAAATTCGATTCCTAGGTGCGTTTGAATAATCGAAAGAGCCTTCTTTTCGAACTTATAAATTATTATCTGCACTTCAATGATTGAAATACTTATGTTGGGAATGATCAATCTACTTGCACTTTGTTCTGGCAAGGCTACATCGATGTCTTATTTAACCAAAAAATGACACTAAACCAGAAAACAAGGATTTGCTAAGCCCCCACATGTTTACTCAGCCCCTTTGCACCTCCTGAACTTCCCAGTTCTTGGCCAATATAATCCTCATACTCCTCTTTGACAAATCCCCAATAATCAGAGCTTCTGATTCATATTGTAAGTTCTTCCTATCAACGCATCAAACCCGACATGGCTTCCCATACAGGTTCTACTGCAGCCTCCGATGACGAGACCATATACACATTTGGATCTCAACCTCACAGCCGAATCCAACAGGCCCGCTCACTTTCAGCCCCTCTACCACAAGGAGGGATCCAGCTCACCGCCGTACAACGACAAGTCCTCTTTGAACAAGAACTCGAAGCCCAAAGATTCCGCACCCAACTATTGCGCGAAGCTTTTGAAGTGGACCAAGCTTGATTGGATGAACTGCATCAATTGCGTTTGGAAAATGAGCGAAAGTTGCATGGTGCGAGAATGAAGATGGTGGGGCAGAAAGATGGCGAGGATAACGAGAAATTGGAAACCAAAGAAGGCGAGAAAGGGGTTAAGGGTGGGATTGAAAGTGGTGACGGGGATGATATTAGGGAGGAAAGGGAGGCAGAGCAGAGAAGGAGATCGCTTGAGGAGTTGCTTCGTTATAGTTAGCTCACTGAGGTGAAATACAAGAGGAATACTCAAAGAAAGAAAAATACATGAATTTTCAACCTTTTCGGTGACTTGCAGCAGAATGTCTTGCTACGACAGTAAGGCTTGAGGCATGGTTTCGCTCAGCCCCGTAGCTTGCTCTCATCATCTATATCCCCTCGCCCTGTTGAACTTCAATTCCAATTTATTCTTGAATTTGTCGTAGGAGAACATCAACCCGACTTCTTTATTCGTTCCCTCACATCTCTCAGGAAGCTCAAAATGGCATTACACGCAACCCCAGCAGCAGACTCCGACAGCGAGCGTGCAGCTACTCACGCAGCCTCGCCCACTACAACTACGGGAGAATCTCGGATTTTCAGCCTACAGTCACCGGCTCTTCTCCTCCCAGGTCTAGGCTGCTCGATGGGTACCCGTGGGTAGGAGTAAGGAGAGTTACTCCTACCCGCGGGTATACCCATGTACGGGTACCCATCTACGGATAGACCCGCGGGTAGGTGGGCATACCCGTGGGTTGCTAAGAACCTGTATAAAAATAAAGATATACTTTTATTTAATCTTTTAATTATTCTCCTAATTATTCTCCTAATTATTTCTCCTAATTATTTCTCCTAATTACCTTTCTTATA
>JAAMPI010000569.1:0-31927 GCA_013054445.1 Cudoniella acicularis
TATCTTAAAATAGAAATTAAAAAGGGGTATTTTTTGAAATTTCTTTTTTGATATATTTAATAAAATAAAATAATTATATTTTATTATTATTGTTATTTGTTATATAGTAGTATATATACTAGTTATAAGGTCGCAGAAGCTACTTCGGAAGTACTTCGCGTGCTATTTATAAGATAAGTTTTATTTAGTACACTAAGGGCGGCGCGGTATCTATCGAGCACAATCTTGAACCAAGTGAAATTTGTTTCTATAGGATATTCCACCCTATACCACTTCATGGACCTATTGAACAATAATTGCCGCTGTGTTTCGGAATCAAAAGCCTCTCGCTTCACTTCCAAGAATATCGTGGAACCCAAGAAAGGAAGCGGCATTGTCTATACTGTTGGAGGGGCCCGGATGTCTTGGGAAAGAAACCTAAGCTCGTTGCCGTGATTTCAACTGTTATATTTAGCGCATCTGCGAGGCCGTAACATTCTTCCAACGTAGTGTCAAAATTCGAAGACTCCAGAATATTAAAAAAAACAATGTCTGCAGCATAACACCATAGTTGACGTAGACGGCTTTTGTGTTGTTTATAAGCCCTAGCAAGCCGTAGACTTTGTCGTGCGGTAGTGTGCACAATTGCCTTCCGAAGTACAGAGTCAATCGAAGCAGCGCATACTGTTGAGGAAGCGATTTCAGGCCACGTGCTCAGGGGGTTGGATGCTTCCAGAAAGTGGCAATGATAGCCATTTCTAATATGGCCTCTAGAACCTTCGGAAGCATAGATCATATATGCCGAGGCATAAGCATTCACTATATAATGGCTGGGCAATGATGCATAGGATCCTCGGTAGCATGTGCTGGCCGGAGGCCTATAAATAAGGGGCATGGCTCCTGCTAAAAGCTATTCGGTAGACTAAGCAATATATCATATTCGTTCTATATCACTCTCCTTGGTTCAAGATATACGTATCGACTTTATAGATCGGTGATCTCTGAAAAGCAAACATATTTTAATAAAAGGGCGAAAATATGTATATTAGAAGGCGAAATCGCGGTCATAGTACCACAGATCTACAGATTCGAGGAGGTTCAAGAGGTCGGTGCTATGCTGGCCACATAGTACCCGTATGTTCCTTGCCAAAATTATTTCCTGCACTATTCACATCCGCTGCCAGTAAGCTCGTTTGCACAGCGATGTCAGAGCTTCAAACCTCTCTTCAGTTTTGAAGAGGTCGTCCAATCCGGAGGGGCCAAAGCGCTCAACGTACGCTTCGGAATTAGAACCCAGTTGCTCTAATATCGTGAATACATCACGGCCACAGCTGTGGCGAGATGGCCCTAGCCACCCCATCACCTCCGAAACTTCCCTATACACCTCCCTCATTTGCTGAACCTGAAATTCGCGGTCCACGATACTATTCTGATAGATGCAAATGACGTCGACCCAGAACCACTCGAAGTCAGTGACGCTAGCATGATGATCATATAGACTTTCCAGGGCCAGAAAGAGGTTCTCTCTGATAACGAGGATCTAATCATTGATTATAATCGTTTTTCTAGGCTCTGATTGTCCCTATTCATAGGAAAGAGCACGATAGCTGAAGTCTTTAGAGCTAATTGGCACGTTGCTACGCAACTCAAGTCTCAGATTGCCGTCCTTTGATTTCGATAAGAGTCGAACGAATCGAAAACTGCCTCTCGACAGACTTCCAGATGGGTACTGGAAAGCGGAGGCTGTAGAGACCTTACTGAGGCTGGATGGTGCTTGAGACATTGTTAGAAGCCGTTACAACCACTTCAAGAGTATAACGATCCTAACGGACTAGATCTGTGTGTTTTAGTGAGCGGGTAGGGGTCTTCGAAGTTCATTCAGGAGGCGCAAGATACTACCTTGCTATCTTCCCTGATCAATGTAACGTCCAAATTTAGATACCTAGCTAGCTTAGGTGCTAAGCCGGATTAGGTCGGCCAACCATGTGATAAAATTCATCCCTCCACTTGTGTTGGTTTTAGAGGTGCCTCAAGGCCGTAGGCCACAGTTAGAGCCTACGAGGCGCTGTAGCCGGGCACAAGGAGGCCTACAGGGCGCCCAAGGCCTAGGCTACAGCATGTGAAAGACGCCCTTTCATAGGCGCGGCACCAATATATACAGGCCATATACTATTATAGAATAGCTAGCTTATTTAACCAAATTATCAGTTCTATACTATACCTTATTACTTTGTTACTACCTGAGGCTATTATTACGTTAGCCTAGAATAATCATAAGGCTAAATGATTAGTCACGTGTGACACAACTTAAGTGATATAGTTTTAGAGCACATGTTCTAATTATAAATATAAATCATATAACCTTGTGCTAGGGCTATATATCCTTATAGGTGTGTAATATAAGCCACTTTAATTGAAAGGGATTAAAAATGAACTTCTAAAGGAATCCTTAAACATTCTTTCTAATTTTAGCTAGTGACAGCAGTTATAGCCGAGGAGTCGAAACAGGTCACCTGGCACACTATTCTAGGCCTTTCTCACCGTTGCACACCAGCTTTCCACCTTCCCTCACCCTTACTCACCCAATATTGCCGATAAAGCAGCCCTGCTCACCTTTCCAAACAAAACCAGATTTCATGCAGGTGAGGATTCAGGTTAAACAACCAGCTGTTATTTCCTCCACATCATCACTATCAGAAGAATAATGACCCTCAGAATCATCATCATTATCATCAACTACTTCAACATTAGCAACCTCAATAAAAATTACGCATACCCGAGACTCATAAGAAAGTTTTGCGAACCCAGCAAGAATCGCGTCTTCAGATCCCTTCTCCTCGCATTTCTTCTTCTAAAATTCCTGCCAGTGGAATAAAATTTGCCGCTAAATAAGCCAGAACTCTTTAACCTCATTATCAGCGGCGGGCTCGATAATCCTGTCTACTCCAGCAACACCTACGGTGAAGCCCCCTTCGAGGTAGGTCCCTTGTTGTGTTAGTTCCCTGCTGCATCAAGAACAGTAATAACATAAAGTGTAAACCTACGAAAGAAGTCCTTCTCAAGGACAGCTCGCAGCTCCCCATCGACCATCTTCCCCTTACGGAATAAGAGAAGATTAACAAATAGCGCCCGCTTCAGCGAGACACAGACATCTGCGACGACTTTCATAGCAAGTTCGATTTCACCCTTAGATATAGGAACGGCGTGGAGAAAATTGCACTCTCGCATGTGAGCTACAGGCAGCCATAGCTTTCCCCCTTCCTTAGCAAGCTCCGGGATGGATTGTTTCACTTTTGGGGCAATGATAGCGCTGAAGGGGATTGTGTAAGAGTTTCCCTCATTGAGGTGCAGATCACCTATGGTGAGATATTCTGCTGTGAAGAATCGATGTTGTAGTTTCCCTGAATCCGGGACCTTGAATAAACGAACTAAAGTCGCTGCGTGGTAGAATTCAGAGCTTGGGGTGTGCCAAGTGTCGATCATACATATGTGGATGTTGGTGTTGTTGCTTTCTGTGGGAAGGTGGCACGCTGCAATGCGAATAGTAGAGAGCTGGTCCATGAAATGAGATCGTCGTCATTGTCTTTCTTCCGCAGTAAGTGATTTGTCAACATTTTCTGGCCTGCTGATGTAGGTTTGCTGAAGAGGGTGGGGTCACTGTGTCCATGTCTTGATGCTCGTGATTGGAAACGAAATTTGGTATTGAGGACGGAGGAGTTGGAGCTATAAAATTAATATAAATACCGGGGAGTTTTCTTCCAGATATCTGAAAATAGTAGTGAGCATGTAATATGAGATAAATATGTACAGTTCACTATACCTTTGAACTCATTCTCTGTTGTTCGACGTGGCGAGTTCGGGTGAATCATATTTTGCGATGCCATGTTCAAAATGGGCTGAGATGTATATAGATAGATATTTCAATGGAATGCCAAAATTAAGTGCTCAAAAAGGTCTGTTAAGTATACATCTTTATTTTTTGTTTTCAAATGCGATACTGATGTTTCAATGGAGAATCTCGTGGAAACTTCTAGGTGGAAATTTGAAACAACACAATCAATTCGCAAGGCCTCTATCGGGGCTGTGGTGCTCGTGCTTAAAGGTCAGTGGACCGCTTCGGCGAGGGGGATGTTTGCCACCTTGTTATAGGGCAATACAGCTTATCCCCTCGACCGTTATCGCAGTATAACTAACTCACACAAAACACTCTAAAATTATTAAATGGCCACTAATAAGTGAAAAGTGCCAATAATTAGAGAGCCAATATAAGCGGATACGCTGGATTAGGTTAAATCCTCTTTCTTTCTTATAATGTATTACATTAGTAGACATATTTAGAGTGTAATAATACATTTTGGCACAATGCGCGCAATACGGTCGAGCAGATATAATTGAAAGTATTCTCGAGAAACAATTTAAGTATTCTTTCTTAATTTTATGATATACTGATTCTTGTGTCTAATAACAGTGCTATCCAGTCTCAGGCGCATAAACAATCTTATCATCTACTATACAAGCTTTACTCCACACAAAGATCTCGTCCGTAATATATTGACTATTCTTCAGTATATATTCCCTTAAATTTTTTCTACGCCCCCCATCCCCCCGGCACTATAGTTTCACTCTACCTCGTACTCATTTACTAGGAATAGTCCTATTCATACCAGTAAGTAAGCCTTCAATATAATCCACAAGGGAAGCAAGGAAACGTATATAAAAAGGAGGGCAAATGGGTACACATACACCAAGGTACCCTGTGAACAAGTTATACCCGTTTCCCCCGATGCCTAATAATCGCCCAACATCCCGAATTAGCATCCACACCAAGAAATCATGAAGAAAAGGGAAACAAGATCTGAGTCTGAAACTAACCGTCTCACAGCAAAACGGCTGTTCACAAGTGAAGCTACCGCAGGTATTGACAGTGCCTCCAGCTGTAGCTGCTCCAACTAACGAAATCAGCACCACCGGTCATAGATGTGCTAAGTTAAGAAAGATGAGAGGAAAGTGAGGGAGAAATACTGCAGCTACCAGATCCTACCACCACCACCACCAAAGAGCTACTAGGAATACTAGACGAACTCGCACAGCACTTTGGTAAGGGGTAAAGATTATTGTCGCATGTGAAAGGATTTGAGGGATTCTCTTCGATCGTTGCGGCTGATCTTTCCGAAAGCGAATTGACGGGCTGGATTTTGCAGTGAGGGGCAAGGTCAGGCTAGTATCATTAGTATGGGTTGGATTGCTAGAGGGTTTGTGTCGATAGGAAAGTTGAGAAGGGGAAGTGATTTAGGAAGATGCGACGAGGCAAAAGACAGGCGATACTTATGGGAGAGCAATAGAGTTTGTGCCAGCAGCGAAGCAAAGTATAGCGACGAGAGTGGACGTAGAGACTTGCATTTTATAGTGCGCAGTTACCATTAATGATTTCAGGGTTCGGGAAGGAACGTAGGAAGGGACATGGTGGCTATGTTCTTTCCTTAGAAGATACACACTGAGACAATGCAGGATAATGGTTGGGATTCGAGCAACGTGGTCGCGGGACGCTTTTGAGAGGTGCTGCTATCAGTGATGAATTTCTTTTCAAGAGGTACAGGCTGTAAGACAGGTGAGAATAATGGCACGATTTCATGGTTTAATAAAGTATGTTTGAGATTCATCGATTAGCTTGATCGTGTGGCACTTTTCAAAAACACTGCCTAGCAGGAAAGAAGGATTACTGCGTAGAGGTCGTACAATTACAAAACTGATGTACGAATACCCGAATTGAATAATATTTGGACATGGAGAAGTTCGTGGCTAGGACGATTCACTAGAATCCCATCTAAACCCCGTCACCACCCCGCATACTTTGCTTTTTTACCATCGCTAAGAGACCCCCAACCCGAGCGGTGAACACTAAATAAGACGAGTGTAAAACAGGTGTTGAGGATACTCGCCTACCCTTACCCTCTTCTGCAACATGTCCTAGACAGATGAACGGCGCACGTTGCACCTGGTTTGTTCTTCATTACTGGGCGTCGCGCATTCTACCTGATATTTATCTTGATTTCAAAAACAATGAATGAAGAAGGAAAGGATCGAGAAACACTCAGGTGAAGCTGCGAGCGTGAACGAGAGTTACGCATGAATGGTTGTCGATCGTTATCTTCTCGGTTCGCTACCCAACAACTCGTCCGGCGGATGTGTTGTCTCACGGTGGTTCAGCCCCATCGGAAGTCCCGACCAATCCACTAAGTAAAGTTTCTCGGAGGCTTCGAACTCTTGCCCCACGATATCTCCTTTTTTTTAAAAGCTGAGTCGAGTCTCGGCGTTAGATACGAGTGAGGAACCACTAGTCCAAACTCGCATGGCTCTGCTTACATCTCTCTCTATTTCTCTCTAACCTAAAGAAAATTGAGAAAATCGCGAAATTCCCAAAAAGTATCCCATTCACAAGAAAAAGCGAATTTGCACCTGCGCCCAATGCAAGGGAAATTTTGCGAGATGGTATACGGATGATACACAGGAAAGAAAAGGGCACCCAGCGGCGAAAAAGCAACACCAAAAGATGTCAATACCACTCCGCTAGGCTAGAGGATGGAAATTGCAAGGAAGTGTTTCCTCCGAATTAACACGAGAAAATCCAACCAAGCAAACAGCACAAATTATTGAAACCAGGCGCATCATAGACATCAGAATATGCATTTGGATAGGAGAAGGCGCAAAATTTCGCCATCGAGAGGATGATTAGCGCAGTGCATTATGGATCTGAGTAAGCAAATCTCAGCGTGTGTTTCTTTTCCCTAGGCGATAAAGGTCACATGAGTAGATACACATGCACTCATCTGAACATTAACTTACTGGAGCATGAAGATGCACTTGCCGGAAAACATCTCCATAATTAGAAAGGGCCCGAAAGGACGAGAACGGATGGATGTAGAGCATGAATGATGTACGATGAGATCCCAGACATATGCGAGTATGCGAGTATGCATGTATGCGCTGTACTGTACATGCACGTGCTAAGTGTAAAGATGCAGGAGACAGAAAGCATATAATGATTCGCATCTACTATCGTCACAACACGAAAAGAAGAAAAGAAAAAAAAAAGGTATTAACCAAAAGAGGCAAAACATTCATCCGCCATGCGCGCCAAAAAGCCAATGCGAATACGAGTTTATATCGTAAGGAGATAAAACAAACAAAACAAACTCCAGACGCAAGACTCAGTTCCCTCCGCCATGAGCACCAAAATCCCAAGAATGCAATGCAAACACGAGCTTATATAAAAAATATAATCAAATAGAAAAAAGCAAGTTAGTTTTCCCCCTCTCGTCCCACCTTCTCCCAAAACCGCTTCAAGCCAAGAACCTTCGCCCTTGTAGGATCCTCCCTCCTCCTCTCTTCCGAATTTCCACCCCATTTCTGCGCACTACTCCCACCACCAGCGGTATTCCTCTCCCTCGCAAACCTCCTCACCAACCTCCTCGACATCGGCACCGTGTGGAGCCCCATCGCCGGCTCCAAGAACGAGCTGTACATCGGCAAGAACCGCACGACTGGCGCGGAGAAATGGGTTGCTTCGCGCGCTGATCTCGTGTTTGGCTCTCACGCCGAGCTCAGGGCCATTTCTGAAGTTTATGCCGAGGCTGGTGGACAAGACCAGTTGGTTAGCAACTTTGTCGCTGCCTGGGTTAAGGTCATGGATTTGGATCGGTTTGATGTTAAGAAATAGGGGAGGTTATATTAATAATTGGGCACATAAGAGCTAGCTAGCAACTACTGTGTTGGATAATGTAATATAATGACCGATGGGGAGAGCTTACTATTCGGTCGTGCTACCAGATATGAGAGAATCCTCCTTTAGATAGCTAAAAGTTTTTAATTCTGGCGCTCGCTACCCCTATTCAGCATGAATATGTCACGTGGACATTAATGCTTATGCGAACTACCTGGCTTGGCTTGTGGATACAGGATACATACTATCAAGGATCTTATAGAGATTTCCTAATCAAGCTACTAAACTAATACAGTAATTATTCACAAATACAGACGAAGATAATTAGAAAATTCATACCCCTATTAATACTTTTATCTGCATTCTATTCTACAGGTATCACAAAATCGAAGTCTATCTATTCAAAAAAGGCTTACAGTTATAAATATCTCTTCCAGCATACTACCGTGCACTTTCTTATATCCGCGAGCTAATTAGTACTCGGACCAAATCAGAGGGAAGGCACTGAAAGAAAACCACATATTAAACAATCTACTATGCAATTCGCCAGGACTTTATTTATTTGCTTTACTAATATTGTTATCTCCCTTATACTCAGATCTTAGTAGTCAAAAATGCGGCGTTATCATTCCCCGAACATTACATACAGTACACTGAGTTAGTACTCTTTCCTTCTAAATACTCAGTACTTGTTGTAGATAGCCAGCCTTTTAAGTAAAAAATTACAAAATGTGAAGGCGATTTGATTCTTCTTTTGTGAAGCCCGAGATGTCTTATAATACGAAGTTTTAGTTTTCAATTAGGTTGAGGTTATGTCATGCATAGAATTTGGAGAACTGTAAGGGAAAAAGGAGATCGGGAAACCAGACCAGGGCAATGTGCTATAAAAAAAAACACATTCTCATAGCGCATGCGCACTCGCACTTGCACTATATATAGTCTGAACCTAAGCAGAGAGGACGTCAGAGACAGTACAATGACTAATAATAACACTGACCACTCTATATAAGAGTAGGGGCCATTATACTACGCCTACCTGAGCGAGACGCGTCGATTTTTCGATGCCTTCTTCTATAATTTATCGTAAAAGACTAGTCAACGCGCCGGCTATCATTTTCGTAGGTCAAAACCCAGCTAGGAGTCGAAGCTTCTGTTCGAACCATCTATCGAGAACTTCGCCGCGTAGGCTACCGCCGCTATATTGTATACCCAAGACCCTATATATCACGTAAACAAGCCAAGAAGCGATTCGCTTTTGTATTATATCACCGGTGGTGGGGGATATCAGACTATGCTATACATAGGGACGATGGCAAACCCGGAGGCGACTGGCGGAAGGTTATTTGATTAGACGAGGCTATATTTAAGGTTAGAAAGAGTAGAAGGATTTGGGTTATACGGAGGGTAGACGAAAAACGCTATACGAATTATATACGGTCGATTTATAGACCAGGGAGGTTTTTGGTCATGATTTGAGGGGCTATCGGCTAGGATTATAGGTCAGAATTAGTCTTCTTAGAAAAGCTTCTTGAGCGGAAAGGAATTCGCTCGAAAGCCTACCTTAAACAAGTTCTCGAACCTATGGTTTTCCCGTTGTTTGAAGAACTTAGGCTAGAGTATATCTTTATAGAAGATAGGTCAAAGGTCTATACGGGGAAGGCCTGCTTGCCCCGCCTATAACACGGCATTCGTGGCTTTTCCTGGCCACCTTCTTCACCAGATCTAAACCCGATTGAGAAGGTATGGCAATAAATGAAAGAAGAGCTAAAGAAATTGCCGTATATGCTGAAAAATAGGGAGGATATGTATAGGGAGTTGTAGAAGCCTTAGGACCAGGCAGATCTACGTGACTTTTGGTATTATATCGAGTAATTGACTTGTAAAATTAGGGATATGATTAAAGTATGTAGATTAATTACTATTAATTGATTTATATCTTTAATTTAAAGTCAAAAGAGCTCTATTCTGATTTATTGTGATTTTTAGAAGTGAGGAGGTAATATTTGATGTTCTCGCTTAAGTGGGCGTAGTGTAATGGCCCCTACTTTTACAATCTTACCTTGTTCAATAAACAAGAGGACTTCGAAGATCACAACACTGACTAGCTTGGCAGCTAGGAATACTTACTGTCTCAATCATTGGCTGTTATACCGCGAGATAAACTGCGAATAGCGTGACAAATACCTGAAGGGACTTTCGGATATCTCGGATTTCTAACAAAGAACTCTTGTGTAGGTGGGGTGTGATGGTACTTGAGTTTCGATCACAAGTCGTTTTCTATGATAGTGACCGGTGGTTGTCAAGCAATTCCGGCCCGGCTATTCTGAGGCCATGGATAAAGTTTAAGCACTAAAGCCATCGATCGATGTTGTTGGAAGAGCGCCAAAGAACAATCGGGAAGGCACCGGAGAAGACTCATCACTAGAAGTTCCTGCATTTCGTTCATTCATAACAAAATTTTCTCACACAACTACAATATCACTCCAGAAAATTTGTCAAATACTCCATTATCTATCGTGACGTCGTCTAGTCATATGCTCATGCTCATGCTCATGAATCGGTCAAAATACAAGAGAGGAGAAAAACAACCATCAAGGCCAGTCCTCTCAATATCTTTCTGACCAAATCCCAATCCAGACGTCTTACATTATCAAAAGAAAGAAAAAAGCTCAGCAAGTATGCTACTTCAACAAGATTTTTACCATCATGGTGTTATCTCCCATACTCGTTCAGCATATGATCATACCAATCGAAGGACCATGCCTTTGGCATGACCGGTACTTCGCCTTCCGATATTTCGCTTTCCAGCCAGTCGTTGCTTGTATCGAAGGAGCATCTCGGTTTCGTCCTCCTCATCTTCGTCTTCCTCCTTTTCATCAGCATCAATAAGACGTCCGGGGCTGGCAATCCGCATGGCGTCCTCCTTCATGGATTCGACCTTGCTTTTGAAAGTCCTCTCAACTTGTGGTGGTTTTACCGGGCCACCCAGACCATCAATTGGCGTTTCATCTGCCTCGGTAGACTCTGATTCTGCGGTGACGGTCAGTTCATCGTCAGCAAGGTATTCTCTTCGTGGAGTCCCTCCTTTCTTTTGTCCGGTTGCCCAGTCGATGTCTTCCCTGACCTGCGAAATCTTCTGGTATGCACTCTTGCCAGCCCATCTCCAGAAGCCTTCTTCTCTCATTGCTGACTCCCGATCTTCTCTATCGATGACATCGAGGTCGTCCTTAATGGCAGCCACTAATTTAACCACGAGTTCCTTTCTTGCTTTGGAGTTGTGGGGAGGATTTGTAACTTCAATGCCAAGTCGGAAGAAGATTTGCTGGTCGACACCGTCGTAAATATCTGACTTCTTGTTGGGAACATATTTTCGAGAGCCACCTCCGAAACTCGAATGGTTGACAGGGGTGTTGTACGTCCTTACGACTTTCCTTTGTCTGGGAGTCATTTCGTTTGCCCCCCTGGCACTGAGATTGAGTATGCTGGAATGTTCAATGATTGCTTCAACCTGGTCCTCTTCTGGAGACACGTCTTCCAAATCCAAAGACTTGACATCCTCTGCAGCAGCGTGGTGGTTATCGTAATTGTAAGAGCCCTCCCAGGCACCTTTGCTTTCGTGGACGGCAAGGTGAATCGCCTCGCTAACAAAATCCAACTCCTCTTGTGGAAAGGCCTCCACCCTTTTCTTTTCTTTTGCCACGCCAATCCCCGTTTTCTTGGCCCTTTTCCGCTCTCTCCTTGTTTGTTTGCTATAATCAATGCTGAAAGTCTCTGAGCTTGTGTCTGTCGGAGTACTTGTCAATGTAGCGGTAGATTCGCGTCTCGTTTTGTTTGAATTGCTGTTCGGGGTGAATTTAGAGATGGGAATATCAGAGACTGTATCGAGCGACGAAATTTGCCTCATGATCTTGAGAATTTCCTTGTGCCTGTTGTGGTGCATTTCATCGGAGGAGTTGCATCTGGGAGCTGTTAGTGAATCGGAATGCCAAAAATATTAGAGATACTGACCCAAAACATTCATGCGACTTACCTAAAGAGATGTTACATCAGTCAAAAACATAAAGAAAGCAAGAAGACTGAACATACCGACAAAGTGTAGTTGTTGATGGAACCTGTAGCAAGGCTCAACATGTTTTCCAATGCAAGTTGTTTTTGCTCTGGCATCTAAGAGAGTCAACAACTTGTTTTCCAAAGAGACGAGATGACCCACTGTGTAACGGAGTTGCGCAAATACCGCAATGGTGTTCTAGAATAATCAGCAATGATATATAACATGTCCGATCTCTATCATACCAAGGCCAGGAGAAACCTCCCATCGGAATAAGTTCTTGCCCTTATAAAGGCGACTCTCAGGTGCAATCGTTGCCCAGTTCATGGCGACGAGTAGAAGAGCAATTGCGGCTTTGATGTAGTGGTTGGCGATGTCGGGACAAGCCCGAATGCTCCTGGTGGTCGTCAAACCAGTGGGTTGATGCGCGTCGACTCGGGCAAAAATCGCGTCAAGCAAGAGGGTTAAGGCTGGCAAAGATGACGACGCCGTGATGACTGCGTAGATCGAAACCTGAGAGCGCGCCTTGAAGAGAGGCGGCGCTTGCAAATGTTGATGCCGTCAAAAAATGTACGAGGACTCGCAAGTATCGTAGAGTTCGTAATATCGAAGGCCGGAAAGTGTGCAGCAAGGTGTTGTGTGCTCGAGGCCCGTTGCTACGATAAATAAATTTGTTGTCGAGTCAACTTATGGCGGCAGAGATTGGAGATATGGTCTTTGGTTTTATCAATGGTGAAGAGCCGCACTCGGTTCGGTAAGCCCTCCCCTATTCAAGCGGCCCGAATCGGCAGGAGGTGATGGATCATGTGATTTGAGGTGAGCAACACTTCAAAAGATGCAACCGCAGGCGACGACTAATGTTCAGCGACAATGAGATAGAAACCATTGAAAATATTATGGAAATGCCCAATGGTTTATATGCGTCACTTCCGTTTGTATGCCTGCTGAGGTTTTATTTGACCGCTCTTCAGTCCTGCAAAAAAAGCGTATAACCACACATTCAGGTGCAAACACTCGCCACTCACCTATTCGATTAGCCCTGGACGAGAAAGCCAATTAAATTAAGCACTTGTTCATACAACTACCAGATTATTTGTGATAATTCGCGTGATGCTCGAAAACAAAATTAAAAGCTTGCATTCCATTCCGGTACCTATCCAAATTTTGTTCCCAAGACTTTTGTAGTATTTGAACTTGAGGGGAAGTTGATTCCTCGCTCTGAACCAATGTAGTTCCGTGTTGAAATTTTGGTTGATAGTTGCTGTAGACCATGGGATGCAGACCAGTCAATTGTCACGCACAAGTCGCGCTCCAATCCAGGCATAAGGGTAGTTGCGTTGGTACCAATTGACACTTAATTTAATTAGTTTTTGATGGCAGATTAAAAAGTTACCTGCTTACAATGTTTTGCGTCCAGCAATTCGAGGATGCGTAGCCCAGGAGCCACCCAAGACGATATTGTGCTTGCCATCGAAGAAATCAACTATTAATCATCAGTACCTAGTAACCTTATATGGATTTCAAGATATAATTGAATTGCATACCTGTATACGCAGGATATAGTCGACCTGGTTCGAAGCCTTCATGTTTCTCAAGAATGGAGCTCGTCCATTCCCACACACCACCTAACTCTGCCTGGCCTGCAAGTTTATTGCCATTTGCAGTGACAGCTACGGGGTGCCAATGTTTGAAACCTATATTGGCACTATGAAGATCGGTGAATAGCTCTTGTGAGCTACCACCCTGCGTAAGAGCTGTTGATGGAGGGCTCTCCTCAACTCCATTGTTGATGAGGTGGCTAAATACGGGTTAATGAAACCACAACCCAAAATTCAGGTACACAAACATACCCATTTACTGCCGGAACAGTTTTTCCGAGATGTTGTTCCACTTCTTTGCTCTTCAAACTTTCCACATGACGGTAGATGCTTCTTGCTTCCTCAACCGTAGGGATCCTGCCTCCCATCCACTTGGCACACCCAGCAAGTTCATCATATGATGCAAACACGGGCCAGTCCAATGCGTACTTCAAAGGAACTAGGCCGTAGACTGTACGGACAGACTTTCCTTCCAAATACGCTTTTGTAAGTGGTGTTGATGGATCTTCAAAGCCGTTCGTGGTGCCATTCGAGCGTCCAACCGAGTGGCCGTTGAAATAGCCATTGGTAGGAAGGCTGGTGGTATTACTGTCTGCCCACGAGGCAGGTATTTTAGGGTTGTGGGTTTGCTCAAGATAGCGAGCATACTGCAATTGCGTCAATGACGTTACATCAGCCAAAGGGATTCATTTACTTCTTGGTTGGTGATGGGCCGGCCTTGTGCTTGAAAAGCTGGTACTACAATATCTCGAGGAGGTTTTTCGTTGTCCCTATCGTCATTGTCTTAGCAGTGAAGTCTAACGATATGTTTGATTACTTTACCATCCAAAGTGTAGATCCCCACCAGTGTTATCTTCCGGATCATTCAGACCAATTGTAAATTTTTGCTCTGGGATATCAAACCACTCGTTTGAGACCCGAGCAGCTTCGGCAAGCTTTGCATCGCCTTCAAAATCTGGAGTATAGGTTGAAGGCGGCCGTGTCTTGTCGCTTTGTAGTAACATATAAAGAAGCGTCTCCAAGTGCATGATTTCATGCTCGAGACCTATCCAAAGAGCCCGACCCATATCTCTGGGAATAGCCTTTAATGCATATAGCTTCTCCACTTTGCGGCGGACTGCACTTTGATACTCAAGGATTTCTTCAAGAGGCGGATACTGATCGGGAATTTCTGAATGGGCGTGACAATGCTCGGGATTGTCGACGTCTGGATCAATGCCCCGCTCAAATATCTTTGGGTAATAGGAGGGCTCGCATGGCAGCTCCGAGGTGACCTTGTTAAGCTGGATATCCAGGAATGTGGGGATGTGACCAAGATAGAAAATACAGGCGTTTCGAAGCTTAATGGGTTTCTCAAGCAAGTTCTCGTCGGGAATCATTCTTCGTGTGACCAAGTCCCAAACTTTCCAGAGCCCTTGCCAGTCATCCCATGTCGGAACAGTCGAGGCTGCATAAGCAGTCGGGGACGAGTCAAATGCCATTACGTCTTTTGCCAAGAAATGGATGTCTAGAGCAAAGGCTTTCAGTCAGCATAAATTTAGAAGGGTGCTGAAAGTTGAAGCACTAGTATTGAAAAGCGGAGGGAGAGAATGGTTCGTTGCCCCAGATCAGATCAGCCTTCTGGGCTTCACTAAAGCAATATGATGGCCCGTGCGCCACACCTAAAGAGGTATGTACAAAGACCCCCACATGCGGTCTAGGGCAAGATGATCATGGGATTACGTCCACATCAGCAGGGATGTCACACTATAAAGGAGCCTCAAAATTGTACTACTTGATTGCGTGCTCGGTAGTCGCGAAAAGCAAGGGGAACTAACGCGAGGCTGTACTTACTATATGCATCAGATGAGGCTGCCCATCGGTCAACCTCTCTCAATCCTGAATTCTTCCACAGCTTTGAAGTCTCTTCGGGAGAGTACTTTAAGCTCTGTTCTATCTGAATGCGTTCTTCTTCCATGAAACGGATGCCCCTATAATGGACATTGCGTTTTGGCGAAACGAATGCTTGATGGCGCCCGCCCTCGCCATCAAAAACGTATTCTCCGATAATATTCCAGTCCTCGGGGTTGAAGGCCTGTTCCCCAAGAATTTTATTGGCGTGGACCAGACCATTTAGAATAAACCTGATTCTCGAGTCAGCAACCAGGAGAGGAGATGAAATTCATCTTCTGGAAGTAAATTGGAAGGTGAAGAATACTTATGTGTTAGTCCTTCACGGTCTGTTCGAGGCTATCAGCAGTAAACAGAGAGTCAAATAACACTGAATGCTCACCATTATAAGCGTGGCTGTACTGAGGTTAGTAAGGTTAGATCTCTGCTTGATGTTCACTTACTATACTCTTCCGGGATCGCTGGTTGCGTCCAATCCAATGAGCATTGAATCCGAGGATTGCAAGCCCTCTGCGAAACGCCTCAAAAAGCCCGCCGCCTCATGACGGTGAAAATTTCCTAGATCGTGTTACAAACGGCAAAAAAAAAGCAGGTCCTTGTTGTTGCTCACCAATGCTTGATCCTAGGGACATAACACATTTTGTCCTGGAAATGTTTTCTGGCATTTGCAGCCAATCGAGTCCGTCGTCATAAGTACCATGGAGGCCATGACACTTAACATATTTAAAATGAGGGACTTGTTCAAGTGTCCGCTCCAGCTCTTTTTTTGAAAGATCCAACGCATAATAGTCGACGTCTTTACTAGCGGCTTCCAATGCCCGTAGTAAAATACTCACCTTCCGCAAGTTACTGCTTTATGTTAGTTCCAGATATATGAGCAAGCCCACTGACAGTCACCAACCCACTACCCAGCTCAATAACCATAGAGCCTGTCGGTATGGCCCTTGCAATGCTATCAGCGGAGCGCTCGAGAACATCGATTTCAGCATTAGTGAGATAATATTCATCTAAATATGTGATCTGAATTTGAGGTTAACCAGATATTTTTCCAATGGTTGAATGGGCATGTCACCTCTTCAAACAATTGCAATCCTCTGTCATTGTAGAGCAGCAATGTCGGTAATTTCTTGATTCCTTTGAGTGGCCTTAGATTATCAAGAATCTCTTCCTTCAAATTGATCTCCACAGCATCCTGGCGGATATCAATGATATCAACGTTGGGGACATTTGTGAGTTTTCCATTTTCTAGGGAACCGGAGGGGCCGGAATTTTGAGCTTCCTTGCCCTCAACCACATAATCGACAGCATCACTTGAGGCACTGGGGATCGTCATTTTGCAAAGATGGATTCGAGAATTGCTGGAAGGGGCAAAAACGAAGCCTACTCAAAAGGATAAAGAGTAGTGTCTTTATTAGGAGAAAAGGACTAATTAATATAGCGCCCGCATGAGCGAGATTTGTAGTAGCCGGCTGAGATTTCAAATGTGGAGAGCTAACCATCCTCGCCATAGTGAACGTAAGAACAAGGTTTGTCTTATGCTGTGGAAACACCACCGCTGTGGAAACAACAGGAACGGCGCATGGAAGCAACATCGAATGAGACCAACAGGGGACCTAAAATAGGCAGTGGATTGGAGAGTGTTCGCCCCGCCGTCAGCGATGGCGTTCGGGCGCCCGTCGCGGCGACGAGAACAGTCGAACCCCCCACGTTGAATCCAGGCAAGTGTGACCTCATCATTAATCACTCATTTTCTGAAACTACCGCATGTCCGTTTGACGGGGATGGTTACATGTGACGCCCGTCGGAAACCCGGCTAAGACGATTATAATATGGATTTGCTGGTGTTGGGCAAGTGAGTTGTTGAAATTAAGTTTGCTGGAAAGGAGATCGTCGAGGATGCAAGATCTGCCCGGTGCGGTGCTGTTGGGCAGTGCACCTCCCGGACACATGAGAATCTGGGACCGGGTTTTCATGGCCCGTGCAGAGAAGAGGAGCAGATGCAGACAAGAGGATGGAGCTTGAAGAGGGGAGCGAGGGCCCGTTAACCCCGTTTTTACCGCCATGGAGATGGAGCTTTCTTTTGTCCTTTGTTAATCTGTTAATTTCTGTAAGGTACGGGCATTCTGACAGAGTCCTGAGACCATGATCAGAGCATGTAAAGAAACTCGCCGGAGCCTTCCGACTGGCCATACATGCTGCCTCCTGAACTCGCTCGAAGCAGCACTCTGCAGCCCGAAAAATCAGCCATGGCCCATGTAGGTGGGGAGAAGCCGGGATGTGAGCTGTGCATGCTGTGGTCCAGAGCAATACTTTATAGAGGGGTAGCTATATTTCATAATGTACAAGATGACGCTACTGTACGTTGTTTCCACAACCCTGTAGTTGTGCTGGCGATGACTGTGGGGAGCATGCATGCATGGCGTCGAAGGGGTCAGTTGCTCTGGTCGAATGGGTCGAATGACAAATATTGCAAGGTTAGGCCGGTAGACTCGAGGATGGAGGAGCCCTACTAAGCAGAATGATTCCAAGGCAGCTGATGTGAGTACCGGTACTCCGTACCATCAGCAGAAGGGCGTGGTGTTTTTGAACGACTGCCGTAAGCAGAAAGAGGTGAAAGTCAGTGGCGCATATACGGGCAAGTAATTCGTAATTACCCTTTTGAAGCAATGCGGGGATGCGNTTGCCACGCGAGGCACAGTACAGGGGAGGAAGGAGGGGCAAGAGAAAGCTGCTTGCAAATCTGGGCGACGGGCGTCTGCCGCGGAAAGCTAACAAAACACTTATGCAGAAAACCTTCGAAGCACTCATCTGTAATCAGAAGCAGAACATCCATATCCGGCCTAAGAGCAAGATATAACGAAAGGGCTAGTGCTTCTAAGTTTGCCAGACTGTAATCCAAGGGGCCAAGGAGCCGCCTTATTTTGGCAGGTACCGGTGTTCCGGTTTTCGGTACGGTGGTACTTTTTGCTCATTCGTTGAGACATGCAGCGTGGGTTTTCAAAGATTCCAGGTTTTGTTGATTCTTCCGGATCAACAATCCGACAGCCTGTAAATCAAAGCAAAACGTACACTCACCCACCCAGCCATGAATTTTTGAGCCTCGGAGCACTGTATGTCAGCCAAGAGTTTGTTTCCCAGCCTCTCCTAATTGGGCTCGGCTTCGGGCTTCTTCCCGAGTGACAACCATTTGTTAGCAACAACTTCACCGCATTCGCCGCTTACAATATGATCGGGAAGCAAAACAGTATGTAAGGCAAGCCACTTGACAAAACAGTTATTGAAAGAGCGAGCAGAAAAAAACCCGAAGCTGAGAGAAAACGGGGCAACATGTTTTTAGAAATATTTGAAGATCAGCTGACTTTCTGAGTGGTGATAAAGTTTTTTTGAACTCGGCTTTTTTGACTTATAGAGCTAGGAGTTTCAGTTTTTTTTCTAGATAACCTTGGGCATTTTTAAGATTTAAAGCCCTGAGCCTAAGTCTGGCTACTCAATTTAGAGCATCACGTGAGGAGGTGGTCGTTGTTAGTGCCTCAGGATCACAGTAATCGCGGTCTCCCCGCCAAAATATCCGATTGTTTACTTTGACCTGACTTGCGACAACACAACATCAGATATACTCCAAAAACCTGTAAACGAACTCGACATTAATCATATCTTTCGCCATGTCTTACAATCCTCGAATGAGTATGGTGCCAAATTCGCAACAACAGAATCGCGGGAAGAAGAAAGATGAAGACAGCGATGCTTTTATGCGCCTGGTCAGTATTGTCCATTATTTACCTCGAAAATAGTACTGATTGTGGCAGTCCGACACGGAAATCGTGGGATGCATAAGTGATATTGGAGTTCCATTTACAGTCGCAGATCTCCAAAAACCGATTCCTCTACAGATACAAATGATTTTCGAATGGTTTGTCGAAGTTCTGATGAGCGCGACTCGAGAAACAGTCGATCCAGCGATGCGCGCGGCCGCGGAAGATATTTGCGGAGAGTACATGGACGTTATCCCGGCGGAGACGCGCAATCTCATGGGCTTCTATATCAGCTTGCGCAAGTTGTTGATCGAATGCGGGATAACGGACTTCTCGTTCCAAGACCTGAACAAGCCGACCCACGATCGTCTGGTCAAGATATTCTCATCCATCATCAATTTCGTGCGATTTCGAGAGAGTCAGACAACCGTCATCGATGACCATCTTAACCGAGTGGAGACAACAAAAGTGAGGATTGAAACTTTGTACATGGAGAACCAGGATATGGAGGCCCGGTTGGACGAAATGCAGAGAAACAAGAAAGCTATGGAAGCGCACGTCGCAGAAAAGGTCAAGAGGAATGAGGAACTGAAACGACGGCTTCTTGATTTAAGACAAAGCCAGGAGAAAGTGACGCGCCGTTTTGAGGCCGTAAAGGCTAAGAAAGGAGAAATGACGGCGGTTTTGGAGGATAAAACAGCCGCTACTATATCCCTACGACAAGAAAGCGCAAAATTGAAGCCGTATGTGCTACAATCGCCAGCAGCGCTCCAAGCATCTTTGACGGAATTAAGCAATGCTTTGAACGCGGAGAAGACCCAAATTGATACGCTTGATCGCCGGGCTCGAGGACTACAAACTTCAACCGATACTTTCCACGTCGTCACCTCGGATGTAGCTTCCTGTATCAAATTGCTGGAAGAGATCTCAACTGAATTGGCTAAGGAAGAGGAGGAGAATGTGCGAATAGCAAGACAGCGAGACGCCTTGGGAGAGCGAGGAAACAATGTTCGAGAAGTAGAAAGAACCGAAGGCTTATTGCAACGACAGCTCTCGAAATGGCTCGAGAGAACTGAGAAGCTGAGAGGCGGCAGTAAAGAAAAGGCTATGAGCGCGAAAGAGAGGATGGAAGAGTTACGTGCTGTGCACAGGAAGCTCACAGAAGAAAGATCCGAAAAGGGACGTGAGATGGAGAGACGAAGAGTTAGGATAGAGCAGACTGAGAAAAAGGTAAGAGTTTCCATTATGTTTGTTGTAAGACCCCAGCTAACAATCTCTAGATGGCTGACTTGAAGGAAAATATTGAGAATGAGATTCACAGTGCTCACGACGAGTTTTTGAAGATGGATTCGCACATCAAGTTGTACATCACGGAAATGGAGCAGCAACTTTGAGTTTGATGTATTGATGTCTAATTTGTGGGTTGGAGGAGTCGCGGGTTGCTGGCAATTGGCGTCAAGGTATACCTGTTGGATTTAGAATGATAATGACCTCCTACAATGCAAAGATTCCTAGCAAGATGTCAAGATTTGCGTGGTTCTCAGTTGGCCCAGTCAGCTCTCCCAAACTTAACCCATCTCCCAAGAATCCTCCCTACCGCCACAGTCCTTCCACTCCAGCCACCATCCTCACCTTCTATTCCAGCCCGTCTCATACTCCCATTCAACATCGGCACTCTCTGCTCCCAAACCTTACACATGCGTTTCCAATTCCTCGCCTCAACAGCTGCTTCATAGTCACCCACCTCTTCATCATCAACACCCTCCTGCTCACCCTCTATTTCATAATCCAATTTCCTTTCCTCAATAACCATAACGGCCCTTCCACTCCTCACACCAGCCTCCACCAGTACGGAAACACTATGCCCCAGCCCCTGCGCACTCCACTCACTCGTGTCCCGATGTAACTCGACCAAGCCATAAACAACCACCAACGGTCCTTTCTTCCCCGACTTATCGAACTTCTGTTGCTCTTGCGGCCCTCCTATTATCTTCTCGTTCTGAGGAGAAGGGGGAAAGACAGATAAGTAGGCGCGGAGATGCGAAAGTGTGGGTATGAAGACCAGGGAGATGTGCCGTGAGGTTGCAAGTTGATGGAGCGTGGGTGTTAGAAGGGGATGTCGTCGTGGTGGCTCCGGAGGGGGAGGCGTTGAAGGTTTTTCCGAGGAGGTGGTATCGTTTGGTGGGAAGGAGGGCTCGCGATTGTGAGAGGTAGAGGTTGAGTCGCGGAGGGAGAGGAGGAAGTTGGCGCGTGATTGGCAGATTATGAGGGTTGTTGGGTATGTTTGGTGGGTTAGGATGAAGGTGATGAGTTCGGATGAAAAAGCTGGAGGGAGGGCGAGAGGAGGCGGAGGCATTCTGCTAGTGGAGTAAAGGTTGTAACTGAAGCTTTCTTGTGTTGAAAGCTCTCAGGGAGCGGCGTGGAGTGGTCGTGTGCCACACTTGAAGTGTTGAAGCTGGGTAGAGAAAGGAGCCCTGAAATTAGTGCTGCATATTAATAGTGATCGATGAGTATAGCATTCGAGTACCCGACTATGAAGTTGTTCGGATGATACGAGGTTCCCTCCTTGTTGTCTTGTCATCCGACGGTCGTTGAGAAAGAAGCAATCATCCTGGCTCCAAAAGTCGCAATCGCTTAGCCCCACCACGATCTTCAAGTTGACGATGCGCCCTTTCACGTCCTCACCTCTTCATGGAGTCAATATCTAGGATATCCAGCTTGCTGGAAAGCGGTATGTATTCCTGGCTCACGGTTTAGGTGTTTGATACCGAGCGAATTTTGTGCTGATTTTGAAACGCAGCACGAGAGCTCACGCTCGATGCGGCCCAGTCCGCCAGAAGCTCTCGCAGCTCCACCAAGACCCTACCCGCAGCGCAGATCAAGAAGCTGCTCGACAGTCGAAATGATCGAGAGGTATTAGATGGGTTGAGGAAGGTCATCTCTGTACGTAGCACTGCTCTAGCTGAGTACTCACCTCGAAAATCCCCCGAGGGATATTTCATGATGCAGCGTATTTATTTCAAGAGGCTAATTTTTACTTCATAAGATGATGTATCGCTCCCAACCCTGCCTTACCTTCTTCTCTTCAGTCGTCAAGAACGTCGCCTCCCCGAATATTGAAATAAAAAAGCTCGTTTACATCTACCTCCTCAACCACGCCGAACAAGAACCAGATCTCGCCCTCCTCTCCATCAACACTATCCAGAAGTCCCTCTCAGATGGAAATCCACAAGTGCGAGCCCTCGCGCTCAAGACCATGTCAGGCATACGCGTTCCGGTTATCAGTCAGATTGTGTCGTTGGCGATTAAGAAGGGTCTTGGAGATATGAGTCCGTATGTTAGGAAGGCGGCTGCGCTTGCGATTCCGAAATGCTATAGACTGGATCCGAATACGCTTCCCCAACTGCTGGAATATTTGTCGACCTTGCTGGGAGATAAACAGTATTACGTGGCGGGTGCTGCTGTGAAGGCCTTTATGGAGGTCTGCCCGGAACGAATCGACCTGATCCATCAACACTACCGGAGTTTGGTTAAGAAACTTGTGGACATGGATGAGTGGAGTCAGTTGGTCACATTGAGGCTAATGACTATTTACTCGAGGAAATGTTTCCCCCAAAGGTCACAAAGGGTCAAGAAAAGCAATGGGGCCCGAGGATTTTATGGCGACGAAGAAGAGGAAGTGCAGGAGGACGTTGCAGAAGTCGTCCAAGTACTCGACCCTGACCTCGAGCTTCTCCTAAAAACCACAAAACCACTCCTACAAAGTCGAAATTCAGCTGTAGTGGTCGCCGTCACCCGTTGTTACCTTAATCTCGGCACGCAAGAATACATCAACAGCGCCATTGGCCCTTTGATTGCATTATTGCGAGGACCCCAGGACATCCAACACATCTCACTTTACAATATAGTCTCTGTGTGTCTCACAAGGCCAGAAGCGTTTGTTAAATATGCTTCTCATTTTCTAGTTCGAGCTACGGATCCACCACAAGTATGGGAATTAAAATTGGAAGTCCTAACCTTGATATTTCCCCATTGCGATGCTTACCTTAAGAGCATCATCTTGAACGAACTGGAGCATTTCTCCCAAGGTTCTGATAAAGAACTCGTTCGAGAGGCAGTTCGAGCTATTGGCAGATGCGCCCAAAGCGATTCTAGAACATCAGCAAGATGCTTGCGACTTCTCCTGAAGCAAATCACTAGTTTGGATGGGAATTTGGTTGCAGAATCCTTGACCGTCATCAGGCATCTGATCCAACAAGATCCGGCATCTCATACGAATACGGTGATTCGGCTTGCCAAGAACCTCGACACTGCGACAAATCCTCGAGCACGAGCATCGATAATCTGGCTAGTGGGAGAATTTGCTGGCAGCGATGGAGAGAACAACATAGCACCAGATGTGCTCCGAATTTTGGCCAAAGGCTTCGCTGATGAAGCAGAACCTGCAAAATTACAAATCGTTCTCTTGGCAGCCAAAGTTTACCTTCATTACCTCAACCGCACAAACGCCACTCCTAACATTGTAAAACCTTCGCAGCCACCACCACTAACCGATTATTCATCAGCCGGAGGCAATGAAGGGTTCGCCGAATTCGATGAAAAGGTCGAGTCCAGCTATGTGGAGCCTGAAACCGAGCATCCTATCGTGATATTATGGAACTACATCCTCCTCCTTGCCCGCTACGACACCTCGTACGACCTGCGTGACAGAACAAGGCTCTATAAAGCGCTCCTCGTTGTGCCATCCTCCACACAACTCGCAAGCCTCATGTTATTAGCTCCGAAGCCTGTGCCACATACTCCGAGTCCATCCGAAAGTCGCACAGGTTTTACGCTTGGTTCAGCAAGTCTTGTTGTGGGCGAAGATACCGGTTTACACGGGCTCAGGGGTTACGAAGCCCTACCATACTGGGTACAAGCCGGCAAAGAGCCGGATCCCTCCTTGAGGGATACCGATATTAGTAAGATGGAATACGACGAGAAGAGGCTTGTGCCAGCTAGCGAACGATTAGACAGCGCAATCAAAGATACGAGGACGGCGTCGCCATCGAGGACTAATGGGTTTGGCGCCGCTTCTGCGGGGAAAGAGAAGTCACTTGATGACTGGCTGGCGGAAAGCGAGGCTGAAGAGGAAAGCGAGGAAGAAACCGATGAAGATGCGGAAGAAAGTGAGGAGGAAGATGCATCTAGCGAAGAAGGTTCCGAGGTAGAAGNCGACAGCGTAGACGGGATTTGACCATCCCTCGTGGTGGAGATGCCATCTTCCCAGAGGTTGTGTAGCAATTGCTTCCTGCAGAAAGGGCCCAAGCTGCTGCTGTCTCATCGGAAGATATATCAACAGAAGATATGGAGATTGTCCCATGGGCTCCCCCTTCAGCAGGACCGCTTGTAGAGAACGCCTATACTGCTATTGCCCCAAGATCAAGAAGTCTTTACGGACGTCACAATATCAGCCCGAGAGGCCGCTCTGCCAGCCCTACCACTCATTCGCACCGCTCAGGGCGCTCAGACTCCACCGACAGACAACGTAGACGGGATTTGACCAGCGCTCGTAGCGGAGATTCCCGTATCAGAGATACCATCTTCCCAGGTTCTGCGCAGCAACTACTTCCAGCAGGTCCACCTATAGAAAGCACCCAGGCTGCTACTGTCTCAGAAGATGTATCAATAGAAGACATGGAAATGGTTCCATAGGCTCCTTCTTTAGCAGGACAGTTAGTAAACAAAGCGCGTACCGCCGTCGCGTCAAGGTCAAGGAGCCTAGATAGACGCCGCAAGATCACCTAGAGGGGCCGTTCTACAAGTCCTACTATTGATATAAACCGTTCAGAACGACGAAGAGAACGATCAGCCTCGTCTCATCGCGAGAGACAACGGAGTCGACGCTCAGGCACTTCTCTAGAAGACTTGGAGATTGTCTAATGGGTTCCCCCTCCGCGGACTGCAGCTGAACCGCTTGTACAGCATAGCCATTCCGCTACCATCCCGTCAGTATCTACACTTCCAGCTGCCCAACCATCGGCAGCACCTATATTCAGTCAACAGATCCGAGATAGAACCTTCTCTACGCTTCCAGATATGCAGCTATCTGCGGCACCTATGCTCACGTTTAGTGAGGAGACTATGGCCTCTGCGGTGTTCAGTCAGGAGGCTCAAAGTAGAACCGTCTCGGCCCTTGCATCTGCTCAACCAGCTGCGGCAACTATGTCCGTGCTTAAGCAGAATATTCAAGATAGAACCATCTCTGCGCTTCCAGCTACCGAGCCATCTGCAACACCTTTGCTCATATTTGGGCAGGAACGATTAGTTGAAGACATAACTATCTCTTTACAGGATGCTTCACGATTAATTTTCCGTCGCCAGACAAGAACAGCGGCGAGGTCGTTCATAGTGCTCTCTCTTGCCGGTAGGGATCACTTCCGTGTACGTAAAGCTGATCCGACTGATACCGCCTCCATGGTCAATGCTCTGCAGCTGCAGTCCAAGGCTCCAACCATTACCCTTGCCGTTGCGAGCGATCAAGGCAAGCGAATCAAGCTAGCTGCTCCTACAACCATCCTTGAGGAAGCCCGTGCCCAGAAGCTCGATATGGCCCTCGTGGTCTCGAGGCTGGATGCTGGGGAGGTAGTTCGCCGATTAGAAGATTTCGAAGAACCGGGCGAGGAACTACGCCACAAGGAACCTCAACCCAGTCTTACCGTCAACGAGATTGTGAAACGTAATGGCAAACCCATTCAGATTTTAATTTGGGACGGGAGTAGGTGGGAGATCGGGACGAAAAATGTCACCTATAGCCTAACAGAGGAGAAGGTGAGGTTTTACATGTTGAAGGTCAAAGGTGTCCGCCCTTATGACTGTGAGGGGACTCGTCTCAATGTTGAAGATTGCTTTCGTGGTGCTCAGAAGGACTCTCCCCCGACAATTTACCTCTGCCTTCCAGAACAAGCCAGTTCTGCCATTGAGCTCTAAACCTCTGCGGCGGCGCCTTTTATACCCGCCTTTTATCTTTACACAGTAGACTGGGGCCTAATAATGCTATTCCACTTATATTGCTGCTTAAAAAGCTTGAAACACGTATTTAATATCTCAACATAGTCAAAGCCTCAGCTACCTCTTTTACCCGCTTATCAAAATTTACAACCACTTTTCCAGGGACTTCTACCAAACCCTTGAGGTGATTCTCATCAGCAGCAAGCTTTCCTAATATCACTGATTGTATCTCTAACATGTATTCTTTAACATCCAGCTCCTCCAAGAGCTCAAGGTTCTCTCCCGATTGTTCCTCCACTTGCTGTCGCAGCTTAGCCCGCTTCTGGAGGTACAATTCCTTCTTCTCTTTGAACCTATCCTCGAGGCTGTTGAACTTCTTTCGAGCATGGGGCTTTACTCGTAAAGCTGTCGTCGAACCCTTCAGCCCTCTACTCGCATTGACTTTGATCTTTACGGATAGAGGAAGATTAGTACGCGGGTGATGGTTTTGTGACTCCGTAGATTCGGACATATGGTTTGGAGATAATTTAAGTTGTAGTAGACCGTGAAATTTTCGTGGCCCCGTAACTTCCGACATGGTGTTTAAAGATAATTGAGTTGAATAAGTGCAGACAATATGCGGCCAGAGGCTGAGTTCTCAATGTTACTAAGCAATGTGGGTAGTAGGATGGAGGCCCATATTGGAATCGCTCAGACATGGTCTGAGGCAAAAAAGTTGTGACGCAGCATAGCAATTGCCGATTCTAAGTTTGGGCTTCGGAGCCAGAACCGGCCTCTCTAAACCTGCGCAGTCAATCCCCAGTCAAGTAATATTTGTAAGCGCTACTNTAAGGTTTGCGCCCTGTAATAGCTATTCTCTGTGTCCGCACCCTGTCTCTACACCCTGTCTCTACACCCTTGTCTTTGCACCCTCTTAGGTGAGATCATGTGTCTAGCCAATGAGGGAAGTTAGTGTTATACTGCCTCCAATAATTTTATGTTGTGATTTCCGGGCCGACCCGTAGAAGATCATGTTTGTGGAACTAATGGCACGGCTTCCAGCACAAGAGACTTAAATGCCAAATAGAGTCTCTAACGTCTGTCCCTGCGTGCCGAGACGCACCCTGTCACGAGACAAATCTATAGTTTTAGAATCACAAAATTTTTCTTAGCAAGTCTTTCAAGTTGTTATTTATATGCCACTTTCTCTAATTCTTTCTCCTTAAGGAGACCACTTAAGCATAAGAAAAAGACTATGGTTGACTATGCTGTCGATCGTTTTAATCACGCCACCGATTGCCACTTCTGCTGTTCCCCCCCTGTTTAATCGCGACTATTAAAGTCTTTTCAAAATTCGGAGCATTTAAGGAAAGGTCCTATCACGAAATAATATGGTTCCAAATTTTGAAGACACCCAGAAAGGGAAAGAATGCAGTCCGGGAGACGCCGGTGCGATGAGGGGTTCTACTTGTTTCAGTGCTAAGTAATGTATATTAGCCGAGATAAAAGTTTACTATGTTCACGCCCGGGCTCGCTATATTTTACGTAGCCACGATTCTCAGGTTTAGTCACGTGTGTGGCGTAGTAATTTAAATTTCCCTACATCGCGTGCAGCGATGTATGCTCTTACGTAATAGAGTCTGTTGCTGCCAAGCATGGTCTGCTTAACCCTTGCGGAAACTTCCCCTCTTCCCGATGTACTCCGCACTAGGATTTCGATCGCTACAAACGATGCTGACAGCATGTTTGAGTTCAATGTCTGCTCCGACCCTGGCTGCGAGTCGGTGTTTGCATGCTCGATTTACAACGCGGCAACACTTCGATTCAGATATAAGTTCTGCGTTGAATGAGTTGGCGAGGCTCGAGAACCTTGGGGCAGTGATAACGCTCGCCAGCTCCCTTCCCGAAATGTTCGGAGTCGGAGGGATGTTGGGCACGAAGAGGAAGAGGGGCTAGATTTCGATCTGGCTGCCCGACAACACTCTTGCAGAAGTTGCAACCACCTGCACTTTACCTCTTCCAGTCTTCCTCAGCCGTATTGTAAGTGCCATTTAAGTGATTGTTCGCAGCGGCTAACGGTAAATAGATGACATCGAATTCCGGTGGCGATACACAGTGTGAGCGGTGCGGATGCGCGGACAACAATCATACCTTCGGACTTTGTGAAGGTCGGGATGGGAAAGGGAAGCGTTCGGTGCGTTGCACATTCGTGTGGGCTCGTTGTTCTACCGGCGGCCATAACGACATTGCCGATGTGAAATACGTCGATTGCTATCGGTGTTCAAGGCATCCTGGAGCCCCTCCATCCAGCGGCGACTTTTGGGGAAGCCAACCCGACGACGAATACCCAATCTATACAGCCGATGAGTTAAAAATCCCATGGCCGGGACACGAGGATGAGTCTCATGGGAGCAAGGGCAAGGGAAAGGGGAAAGGCAGGAATGATGATACGGAACAGTCATGGGAGGCAGGACATAGTCGAGTCGATTCTGGGGCTTCTGAAGATCCACTTCAGTGGACCGAGGACAGGTATAAGGAGGAGACGGGAGGACTTATAGAAGGCTTTGGAAATACCACTATAGATGACAAGACTAACACAGCATGGAGTGCATGGAGTGCATGGAGTTGGAGTGGTGAGAGATGGGAGAGATATCGTGCAGATCCCGAGGGTACATACGAGTATGATCATCAGAAAGGCTCTGGAACATGGAGTAAGTGGACTTGGGACCCAGAAGCAGGCCATCACTACAGTTCTACTCGAGACCCTGATGGGCAGCTATATTATATATATAATACGCCTGAGGAAAGTTCGGCTACGACATTCACAGCTGGTGAGGGAACAGCTGAGAAAGGAAAGGGCAGAAAGAGGCGCAAATGATTGCAAATGAAAACAGAATGCTCGAGCTTTTGGCATATTTTTTGAGTTCAGATACTATTAGTTCTATGTGGTGGCGGATAGAAACAAGTCCTTTCTCCACCTGTCCACATTACCCCCTAGAGCCTCTTTTCGTCGCTGTTTGTGAGGCAGCGTCTTCCGCCATTCATCAACACGACTATGGATAGCATCCAAATCAATAGAGACATCACTTTCAGCACTCTTCAGAGGCGAATAGAACTCGTGCCGTTGAACAAGACTGCCGCCAAACCCTTCTTCAACCTGACTCGAACACCACTCGAAAATTCTTCTTGTGGCCGCCTGTGAAGCAGCGTAGTTGATCCGTCTCTCTTGAGTCCTGCTTCCTTTAATCTCCGCCTGATAAATAGGAAGCAGATCCTTTGGCGAGTGGGATTCCCCCTTAACGTCCAAAATTCCGGTGTCTCTAACACCACTAGGTAGCCAAGTCCAGAAGTCGTACTTCCACTGATGTGAACAGTCAAGGTGACCATGTAGCTCTAACTCGACATCCTCATATCGCATTATCCCAAAGGGCGCCCACCCATGCTGTGGAGTGGCAGAGAAGTAATCGTCCTCGTAGTTCTTATGGCAGTCATGACGCAAACGCCAGACATCGGCTCTGGATATTTTCCCATCTTGGACGTATGGGCCTGGAGAGTGGAGGTCCATGAAAGATTGAGGTATGCCAGTCCAGGCGGCAGCATCGACGGAAGGGTAGGTATGCGGATAAGATCGGAGTTTGTCAAGGAAGGGCATAATGCTCTTGATGATTGTTCCTGGACCACAAAGGGCTAATCCAAGCCATAATGGCGCGGCCTTTGTGAACGACAGAACTTTAGCGAGAAGTTCGAGTTTGTTTTCTTGGAGAATAGGGCGCAGAACATCACCAATAGGCGCTATCCAAGCCCCAGCAAAGTTGCATGGCACATTTGGTTCTGAGAACACGCTCCATAGAATAGAACCAAAATAGTTTGGAGAGAGACTCAATGTCATATAGCGGTCAAGGTGCCTGAAATCCGATGGATATTCGCTTTGACCTAGAGGCTCGACATAACGGATTGATAAAGAGGGACGCGGAAGCTCAATCGTGACTGAGCCCAAAGGGGCCGTACTGCGATGGAGCGGAATGCTGAGAGCCGCGGCCAGAGCTGCAGAGCTTTGGTCTCCAAGGGCGTACGCAACACAAAGCCTTCGAAGGTAACCTGCAGCCTGACTGGCAGTTGGTGGGCTGTGGTGAACATCGACTTCGCCGACAATCTCGAGATCAAGGTTGTCGACAAGAATTCCCCATGGACTATAGCGATCGTCGGCAGCAATTGAGTATGCAGAACCTTGAGTTGTGATTGCCTTCCACCATGCCAGTTCTTGCGGCGGAGCGTAGTCGAGTTTGATGTTCACAGATCCAGAAGGACTGTCCAGCGGCTCATAGTGTAAGGCGAGACGCTGTCTCTCTGCCAGGCTCGCCTTCAAAATATATGCCCAGCCCAGCACGAGTAGAGCGATACCGTTGTTAGGGTTTTCCTCCAAGCGTCGAAAGTTGTCCGAACTAGATATCCTACACGTTGTAGGATGTCGACGTCTCAGGTGGAACAAATGTCCTTTCTCTGTCTTGTGCTTCATGGAACATGAGTCATCGGAAGATCTCCAACTAGAATACCCTTCAATCGAGAGAGAACAACTCGGGATGTCACCCGGAAACGAAGGCACACGGCAAAGGAGTCTCTCAAGTCTATAGCTGCTTTCTGGGAATCGTGAAGTCGACATTGCATGGCGAAGAGCAAATTGCCATTGAGAGCTGCTTCTGGAAAGAATCGCGTTTGCTTCAGGGCCATCGTAATCAATCGTGGGAGTGCCGTGAGCTAACATGTATGATTGTGCGATCCTAGAAGGGATAGATTCACGGTATTTGCGGTTTGAAATTGGCGCGAGCTTCAAGCGTGATGGAGGCTATTTTCGGAAAATATTTATTCCGGCATGGTGGGCGGCACAAGTGTGTGGCGGAGAATGTTATGCGTGTGGCGCAGAAGCACGCTTCTCGAACTTTCTGTGGGCAGGTTGCGCGGCAGCACACTGGTCCGTGGGGCCCTGAGAGCGCCCTCTCCTCTCCTCCCACATCTCCATCGCCACGGTAACATGGACAGAGCCAGTCAGGTACTTGCGCAAGGCGTGCCGCGTGGCGTGCCTAAATCATACCGTGCTCTTACAGATCATGGCCACGTCCCTCATTCTGCACTCTATCATCGTGCTCGCGGACGACCCTCGATAGAAGACAAGGCCTAAGGCCAGCAGTACCTCAAACCGTACGAAGAAGAGGTTATTATTAAGTATCTACTTTAAATGTCCGACCTTGGATATCCGATACGAATAAAGTTTATCCCTTCACTAGCCTATAGTGTCACCCGCCATCGACCTACTACCGAAAGGCCTCTCAAGGCTCCTGGTCGGAACTAGGCAAAGGCTCTAGAAAAACGCTATCTAATACTACTTATACGGAGAGTCAAGGCGTTAGACTAGGACCGTCACGAAAAAAAACATTTATAGGAAGATTATATACTAGTTTAAGGTGATAAAAGAAGTGTTATAAGATCGGGTACCCTCCCGGAAAATATATATAATATAGACGAGACTAGCGTGATACTGTCTATACTAGGCTCTGTCAAAGTCCTGATAAGTAAGCATAACAGACGTGATTATAGAGGTGCGCGAGTCAAGCGTATAACCGTGACTACGATCGAATATATTAGTAGCGATAGTAGGTATTTAAACCCGATAATAATCTAGCCGGCGAGCACCTATCGAAGTAACTAGACTACGTTTCCTACCCCTAGATAGTAGTATACGTGCTCCGACTCTAGTTATACCGACTCTATAATCAGCTTCGAGTAGCTTAAGCGTATATTTGATCCCGAAACTAAAGAACGAGCTAATAAGAGACGACGTGTCTTGATCTATGATAGCTTTATAACGCACGAGACCCTCGAGATCCTAGAGTTCTGTTTCGAGAACAATATTCTCCTATATCGTCTCCTTTCTTATACCTTCTATAAGCTCTAGCCTTATAATATAGTAGCGTTT